>RJWT010001286.1:0-49997 GCA_004365215.1 Cuniculus paca | reverse complement strand
AAAAGAATACAACCAAACAAAACAAAACAGAGTAAAGTCAATCAAAGCAAAGCAATGAACATGGAACATGACTTTGAAACAGGGTAAAAAAAAAAAAGCAATTGATAAGGCTACCATAATGGCTCTTGTTATCTGCAGTATACCTGCCCATACCATCAGGGATAAGTAAAATCAAACAAAATACAACAAACTAAAACGGTAGAAACAAAACAAAACATAACAAAACATAACAAAACAAAACAAACAAAGCAAAACAATGTAAGAGATACAGAATTTCAAGATATTAGCAAAACAGCATTGGCTACCATAATATTTGTTATCTTTAGAATAGTTGCCTACACCTTCAGACATATTACAATCAAACCACATAGAATAGAAGATCTCCTGTTAACTAAATCCCACCCGAAGCATGAGCAAATGCATGTCCTTCAATGTGACTTGTACAAGTTAGTTTTCCATATAGGATAAATCTTGAGAGATAAACAGAAGGTATCCAACCCAATAGGTTTCAAGAAACAGCCAAACTGCTGGGCGTGGTAGTGTAATCCCTGCACTTGGAAGGTTGAGGCAGGAAGATTGCTGCAAGTTCAAGGCCAGCCTGGGCTACATAGTGAGTTCAAAACCAGCCTGAACTACATAGCAAGATCGTATCTCAAAAAAACAAAACAAAACAAAACAAACAAACAAAAAAAAAACAAAAAAAACAAAGAAAGAAAGAGTCAAATTTCATGCTAAAGGAACAATTCATTGATCATCTTTAGGCCACGAGTATAATACAAATAAGCTAAAAGATTCATTTCTAAAAGCTAATATATATCAGGCTAATTAATTCAGAGTATGAACAAAAGAACATGATTAATTGGTATCCTCTGAAACTCATAAATTGAGTCCCAAAGGTACAATACCATGTAGACATTTTATTGTTTATGACACAAGATGGGGTTGGATTTGTTGTTCACTTCTTTACAGCAAAATGTGGGAGAAGTTTGGAGGTCCAGTTAGATATTAAAGTTATATTTGAGCAAGTCAGGACTACACATTGTTAGCATATCTTCTGACTTGGAATGTCCTCATGTAGTGTTCTCATCTTTGTCTGATCTTGTTCAGTTTTCACAAACTAAAAGCAGAATTATGTCAATGAAATGGTAGGACGGGTAGTTCCAAACTTGCATTTTCCTTGGAATCATAGAAAAATAGAAACCATTGTAGTCAACTTGTCAAAACTTGTAGAATACAGTCAAAATTTAGAATAACTGAGGAAATGATGAATCCAGAAAAGGCAATGTTACAATGGTGAGAAAAATTTGTGTGTTTTTACTTGCTCTCCTCTCTTTCTCACTGTGCCATCTCTGTGCCTGGTTCCAAAAGAAACAGAGCATACTTTATTCACAAATTATTGAGTACGTTTGTTCTAACTTGCCTGAGGAATCCCTGAAAGAGTCAGATAAAATAAAACAAAACAAAACAAAACAAAACATTGGTTTCGTTTATCTAAATCAGAATTTGGGCCAGAAAAGTGAGGGAATGCACTTGAAAACTTTGCAGGTCAAAGTAACAACTTGCAGATGCAGGGGACAAAGCACTGTTGTTTGTTTTGACAGTCTAAAGCTCAGGACATTGAAAGAATGTCTTTGAGAAATGCAACATTTGAAAATACCTCTTTTATGTGAGTGAATTTGAAAATCCATGAACATTACTGATTCAATTATCTACTTCCAAGTTCTTCATTTTTTCATTCGTTCTTTTCCACATTTACCAAATTTAAGTGGAAACAATTCTCAAGGATGCTATTATTCTGTTGAAAATTATAACTATCTATTTCATATTAGTTTTTATAAAATGTAGGTATGGTGTATATATGTATGTCTATGTCTCTGTTTTCTGACTCTACATTACTCACTCTTATTTGTTTTCTGGAAGTCTCTTTCATAAAGCTTTCAAAGTATTAATTATATTTAGTCCAAAGAAGAGGCGCTAAGTCATGTTTATATCAAGAGATACTCTCAAAAAAGATCTATAAAGACCCTAATGTTTCACTTTAAGATGATTTTGGAAAATCCAAAGTAAGTTGAATTTTATAGTTTTCAGCAATTCAAAACATAGTAAATATACAAACAAAATATTAAAACAGAAAAGCTTGGCAAAGCAGAAGTACCTAATTTTCAGAATTAGGATATTAAAATCTTTAAATACTTAGATTTTATGTAAAAATCTCAAAAAGTATAAAAAATACCCCATGAACATATGCCCCATTTAGTGAAAAAATTCGTTAGAAACTATCTGTTAGGAAACTCAGATGTGGTACTTACTAGAGAGATATAATCTTAAATATATTTAAAAAATAAACAGAAATATGAACAAAGATCAAAAATTTAGAAAAAAGAATACATGAACAAAATGAGGCCATCAATAAAGAGATAAATTGTGAAAAGGAATAAAGCACAACTACTGGAGCTAAAAATAAATAAGTGAGATGAAATATTCTGAGTTTTTAAAATGAAAGCACAACTCTGACCCTGAAATTCATTTCTACATTTTTTAGACTGTATTAAAAATTCAATAAACAGTTTAATTCTTTGAGAGATGAACATGTATCATTCTTGAATATGGACATGTTTAGACAGAATTGTCAACCTTGGAATTAAATATTTGCTCTGACTCATTCATTAAGGTATTCATTCAAGTGTAGACTAACAATTCTAAATTAAAAGAGACTTAGCGCCTCTCCTTTGGACTAAATATAATTAATACTTTGAAAGCTTTATGAAAGAGACTTCCAGAAAACAAATAAGAGTGAGCAATGTAGGGTCAGGAGACAGAGACATAAGACATACATGTATATACACCATATCTACGTTTTATAAAAACTAATATGAAATAGATACTGTTATAATTTTCAACAGAATAATAGCATCATTGAGAACTGTTTCTACTCAAATTTGGTAAATGTGGAAAAGAATGAATGAAAAAATGAAGAATTTGGAAGTAGAATTGAATCAGTAAACCATACTCAAAATGCGTAACTGAGGTGTATAAGTAAAATGACTTGTCTGAGGTACTCATGTGAGTTTAATCTAAGTGTATGTATTTTTAAAATATTTTGAAAAATTATTACATTCTCAAACAAAGTGAAGAATTCTTTGTGAAGAGTAAAACACACCAACTTTCAATACACCATTGTCTAATATATTTTTTCCATTCCACTACAAATAATAATATTAAGTTTAATGAAATAGATCATAAAACTCTATCATTTCAAGAACAAAGCCATTGTAAGTTGTACTGGAAATCCAGTAACAACCTCGAATATTTCACTATACTGATGCCAATAATGTAGAGCATATGTCTTTGGAGGAAGGTGTATTACAAAGATTTTATAGGAGTTTACCAAATAGCAGAATATTGACCTTATTCTAACGCTGTGTACTAGAGCAGGGATCAAAATTGTTATAAATAATACCATTATTGACAGAATACTCATCAATATAAGACACTTTTGGTAAAGTAATTTTAGATAATATCCAGAAAAGCACATAATTCAGTTCAATGTCCATGTTTCTTTTACATTATTTAATTTACTGAATTCAACTGAAGATATTTTAAGACACTCTTACTTATGATTTAAGTTGATATCAACTTATACAATAAACTAATACCTTTTATTATCATTATTGATATCCTATTGTCTTGTTTTAAAATTCTGTATCATTGTTTTTATTGTTTTTTTCCTCTTTAAATAGAAAAAAAGATTACTTTCCTTTGCTTTCAAAAGAAAAGGCAGATTATCGGTCACTGATGAGGACCTTCCTACAGGTTTAAAATATTGACACTAAATGGAAAATAAAGGTCACAGGCCTTTCTCATTTCAGTTTGACGAAGGTTTATGAATGTATAAGTTGCGCTAAAAATTTTTGATTTCAGAGCTTTTCACATTTGAATTTATAGCTGAGGGATGTTGAATTTTACTTCATCCCTTCCTTTGAAAACTATGATGCCAGCTTACATATAAATCTCTCCACATTCCTCCAAGCATAAAGAGGTGTTTAATGGGATCAGTCCCTCTGTTACATAAGATGGAATATTCCTTCGTTTATGCAATTGACCTGGTATCTGACTTCATACCACCAAGAGTAATTTGAGAGTGAACAAGACAGATGATACATCTGGCTTTCTAATACTGACTGTCAAGAAGAAACAACATTCATTAAGAGACAATTCCAAGAATTGTACAGTCCCAATTCGGTTGATAGATACAAGAAAGTTCTGAGCATGTTACTGAGGTCATAGCGAAGTCTAAGAAGGAAATTCTTCTTGAGAAAGTGCTAATTTTGGAGTTAGAAAGGGGTTGGCAGATGAAGGAAATGAGAGAAAGGAAAGCTGGTAGAAGTTCAAAGTTAGAGAAAGCTTGCAGGAGGAGAGGCTGAAACACCAGCTATGATAAGATGGTGTCAGTCATTATAAACAACACTGTGGGTTTGCCTTCAATCCTAACAAAAATGAATGATTTTAAAACATACTGTCAAGCTCAGACTTGCACTATAAATAATACTGTGTTTTCAGCAAGTGAAATAGAGTGTGAAAGAGTTAAGAACACATTTTTAGAAATATCCTCTTATTGGCAACTTCGGTGAAGCTGATTCTGACACTGTAATTAACAGGAAGCAAGTGCATCTAGTGGCCCTTAACAATGGACATTAAAATTAGCAATGGAAAAATTTTTGTCTGAAAAAAGTTATCATTGATATAGACACATGTTGGAGATGCAGAAAGACACGGTCATAAGACAAAGAGCAAAGGACTGCCTGTCAACATTCATGGAACCGTGTATATTGACAAAAAAAAAAAAAAGCAACCCATTGAATAAATGGGCAGTATATATTAGTACAGTTTTGCTACCAAATATTTTTGAATGTTTCTCAGTTTAGTTGTACCCAAAGCACAGAGATGCTTAAATTCAATAAAATACTAGAATGTTATATCTTTTGATGAAATAGTAATGGCGAACTCTTGCTAAAATGGAAATTAACTTTTTGCAAATGTGTAAAATTTCGCTGAAGCCTTAGATTTGTGGTAAAAATAATTGTAGTTCTAAAGTTTAACGGGAAATATCAGAACTCATTAATTTTATTCTCTGGTTAAGTCTGAGAGAAATAAATTGCAACAGCGAATTAAAGAATAAAGAAAACACCTTCGAAAGTAAATATTCCAGGAAAGTGATGAATAGGCATTATTAGTGACTCGCCATGAACATGCACTTTTGCTGTAAACTAGAATGTTAACCTGTTAATGTATAACTTTGATTATCACACTAACCAAACAGGAACTTGATGATAACAATAATAAAATAGTACTAAAACTTATCTCACTAGGGCCTTCTGTGCTCTCCCATATTAAAGAAATCACAATGCAGACAGGCAGAACCACAGAAATAAATCCAATATAACAAAATTGAGTCTGAGGGTTCATGAAGAAATCCACTGGTAGGTATTAAAGGTTTTAATGAAATATTTTAAAGAGGAAAATGAGAGAGGTTTTCTTTTCTTGCTTTATAAGAGCACCGCAAGATTTTATTCCTTTGTTCAGGGAACATCAATATAAAGAGTATATTAATGTGGACCTTCAAATCCCGACCAAGAAAAGCTGATGAATTTTGTTCTCCTGTCACATAGATACCTCTATTCCTTGATAGTATTGTATGTCAAGAGCTTGTGTAGTCCAGGTCTGATCAGTGACTCAAAATTGCACTTATACTATACTCGATGTTATTTCAATCAAAAAAATATTGAGGGCTTGAATGTTTTGTAAGTATACACTGCCCACAGGAAGTAGTTGTATTATTTTTTTTCCTTCATCTAAACCTGTTAGGTAATGTTGCACAACTGAGTCCAAAGAAATCCTGAAATCAAGACCATTATACACATTTAAAATCTTCCTTCATCTCATCACAACTGAAATAAACAACAGTATCTTTGGCTTATACTACTGATTTCAAATATTACTTCATCATAATATTAGGATGGCAATTTAGACATGTTTTCTGAAATAAATTAAATTAAATTTGAATCACCTAGTTTTGTATTATGTTAAATTCATTACTTAAATCTTTACTTGTTTGACCATGGGTATAGTTCAGTGGTAGAATCCTTACCTTGAGTGTTCACTAATGGTAAAAAATTGAGTCTATAATATATAATACAAGGTTTCTTTATTTTTCCTTATTTTATTTTAATGATCAAAATCATTATGTCATTTGATGATATAAAAGCAGTCAAGACAATTACGCTAGAAAATTACAAACCAGTAATCAGAAAAATATATTGAGTGAAAAGTTGCAGTAGTAAAACGTACTGAAAAAAATGTTGAATGTGGTTAATATTAATTCTGACCCTGATTTGCAAACTATATTTGGCCCATCATTTGGAGTTCACTTGGCTGGATTTTTCACCATAAGACAATGTTATCATAATACTTGCCATGTACTATACAGACATACTATTAAAGATAATAGCGCTTGTAGAGGATTTTTCAGTTCATACAGGAAAGATGCCTTATTAATTTGAAAATCAATCTTATTTCGGATTTATTTTATCTATTTTAAGGTTCTAAATTCTTAGAACACACGGACAACAAGCAGATAGTTATAAGTAGTACAATTATCAACATTTATTATGGTCTCAGGAAAGAAACTATTTTATGCTAATATTTGTTAATAATAATATATGCATAACAGTTCCAAAGTAAGCAAAGAAAACAAGATAACATGTAGATCTTAAAATATTTGTTAATTAAGAATAATTAACTTCATAACTCAGGGATTTTAGTTCAATTTCAGTAAATTCATAGAAGATAATATTTCTTAAAAATTTAAAGACTTACAGCACTGTGTTAGTGAGTGATTAGCAGGCTATTAATTCCCTGAGAGCAATGTGTACATACTGATATGCCTTCCTTCTTTTTATTTTTAAATTTTTACCAGATCCCCTTTTTGGGGGGGAGGGTACTGGGAATCAAACTCACAACCTTGCGTTTGCTAGGCAGGCGTTTATGCTGCTGAGCTATATCCAGTCCCTATTTTTCAATTTGTAAAATTTATTTGGTTTACATAAATTTTGAGAATAATATAGACTTCTGGGTTATACCTTCTATGCTTGATTTGGTT
This sequence comes from Cuniculus paca, assembly GCA_004365215.1. Classification (NCBI taxonomy): domain Eukaryota; kingdom Metazoa; phylum Chordata; class Mammalia; order Rodentia; family Cuniculidae; genus Cuniculus; species Cuniculus paca. The sequence continues at coordinate 42,838 of RJWT010001286.1, read as the reverse complement.
GTGATCTGATAGCATGTATTTACTTTATTATTAAGTGAAAAAGAATTAGTGCTGCACCCATATTGAAAGGTATGCAAAGTCTTCTAAACTTTAGTAAGAAAGTCAGCTTAAAATGGAGTAATTTCAGCCATTTGAAGTGAAAATAAAAACTTTAAATTTTTAAATTTAATTTTAATATTTAAGAGCAAAGTGACTGCCGATTCACTCTGCCTTTCAATTTGCACTTAACGTGGTACTAATGGCACAGGAAAACGTCTCCGGGGAAGCGCAGCGAACCACCCTAATATTAAACCAGCACACAAAACAAAAGTTCTGGATTTCTGAAATGTGTGGACCCAGCATATTTAGCTTCATAACGAAAATAAGCCATGGGTTGAAACAACGGTGATACAAAATAGAGTATACCCAAGGCCCTGAGTCTTATCTCCAGCAAAAAAAAAAAAAAAAAAAGTAAACTGTAATATGCCACACACACACACAACTAGAGCTACATCTGCAGTATCACATAGCCTTAAAGATCATCATCTATATTGTGAGTTCTGAAAAGAGAAAGATTGTTTTTATGGATTAAATTTATTTATGTTCCATCTCTTTCAAATGTCCACACTGGCCATTTCATCAGCAACCCTCCATTTTTTGAAAGGTAATAATAAAAACTAGAAAATAATAGATTAAAATCTTCTGACTCAAGTCTCACTTGTATGACATTTTCTGAGAAATTTAATATATGTTCATGACCCATTTTATTCCTGGAAATCTTTACAAGCTTATCTATGAAGGATAAAGAGAAATACCACAGAATTCAGTGATCTACTTAGGGCAGAGGAGCTGTTGATTAAAAAGAAAAAGTAGAAGGGTTTTGTTTTCTCCTGAGCTTCTGGCAATGTCAGTGTGGCTCAGAGTTGAAGAACAAATACCTTAGGGCTAGGAATTGAGATGCTTTTGTAAATCTAGTTCGTTGGTTACCAGAGATGAACGATGCTTAATAATATTTGAGCATTTTTAATTCCTTTGAGTCCACTGCATATTTGTTTAACAGTTACCATAAGTGTAAACTTGTTCTTTCCCTTAGACAGATCTCAAATAAAATTTGGTAACTGTATTGCTGAAGAGGTTGAACTGAGGTAGCGCATAATGTAAAAATCAATTAGCATATTCTAAGTGACATTATGCACCAATCTCAATAGGGTGTACCTCAAATTATATGACAGTGAATTAAGCACTACTCCAGCCTCAGAGACTAAATTAGGACATAAGACATGAACAAAAATTGGAATGAACTCTAATATTCTATAGGAATCAGAATTTTATACTGAGGTTATATAACTTTAAAGAGCATCAGCTTCTTCCTGAATTCAGTAAGAAATTGAATTTGTTTAAACTCAAATGTTAACTTGTGGGCATTTTTGTCAAATGGGGTAAGACATATCAGTTTATTAAACGTAGTCTGCTTCTTGCTGACAGTATTAAAAACAGAATCTTGAGGGTGTTGCTGAGGACAAATAATCACTAGTTTTCGAAACTAAGCAAATTTAATTATCTATTTATGGTTGTTATTATTTGTTCAAATAACCTAGATAGATTTCATTTGCATGTCATTTAGAGAAATCAAGATATTAACTGGACTATATAACTAATAATGGAACAATAATTGCTTTCTCTAATACAGTGATTGTTATTGATACTTTAATGTAAATATTTATGCAAATAAATTCATTATATGTAGGCTAATTACAAGGAAGGCTATTTATTCATAAACTGTATATACTACCTATTTCATGTATTTGAAATGTTTAATCTTTTCCCCAAAGTTACATCACTTGTGAATGACTTATTTTCAATTTTTGATATTATTTGGTGATTACCTGTGAGCTGTAAGGGGCATGTGCAGATGAACCTATCGTCTTTAGAGAATGCTCTAATGCAATTACTCTATAGCAATTAAATTATGTAAATAAGTAGTCAAATTATAGCTTTAATCATCCTTTTCATTTTGTACTCCACTTCAATTTATCTGTCATAAAAAGAATAATAAATTACTGTTTTGATAAGAAAAATAGAATAATTTTGTAAGTTGACGTGAAGAATGCAGGGGAAAGGTATACTTTTGAAATAGAGGTATACTTTTGTAATGAAGTTTCTCAGTTTCTTAAACTATTGTTGAAAGCAAAAACCATAAAAATCAAGATCAAGTTTAAAAAAATATTTAACCCTATGTAAATTTTTCTATAACAATTTGATAAAAATTCAATGAATTTTAAGGCTTTTATATGTAATGTTAGTTCAAATATTATAAATGGCACACATAAAGTTAATGTAAAACAACATTTTTTAGATTTGGCTCAATTTTATAACATTATTTTATTTATTAGCATATATTAGTACCATCATGACATTTATCACACAAAGATTCGGTAATTATTTCTGCTTTTGCTTAATATTTCAACTATTCACATTAAATATCAAATTAAAACATTTACCGTACTTTCTATAATCTACAAAGCATAAGCAAACAATTGTATGAAATATGTCAATTGAATACTGCTGATTATTAGTATCAGCAATTACCAACAGCATCATTACATTGCTCTAAATTCAGTATGATCCATTTTTTAGTGGTTTGGAGGCTAAAAGACATGATCCTCTACAGAGTGATGTTCTGGGTATTATCACAGCTGTTTTTGTATTCACGCTCTGCATACATCTAAGGGCTGTTACTGGATAACGGTAGTGTGTAATGTGTATTTCTCTTGATTTGAAAAACCTAAATATCAATAACTCAAACATGAAGGGAAAATGAGCATTTAAAATGTTTACAAATGAAAAATAGAATATTCTAAATTCAGGGTTCAGTGATACATTTGAATGTATATTTTGCCTTACAAACTCTTAAGCAGATTCTAAAGTCTCAATCAATTGGTAACATTTCATTTGTTTGAAAACTATGAATCAAATATTATCTGAAATAAGCTGCTGCAAATTTGGATAAAAGCAATATCATGATTAGTATCAAAAAGCCAAGTGTAAGACCGCTGGTGTAATGATGTGGATAATGTGACCCATGGTAAAAGAGAAACAAAATATATTAAGATAAGCTTAGTATGCTTAGTTTGGGCAGCTATAATATACTATCATAGACTGGAGGGCTTAGAAAGACAGAAATAATCTATCATCATTTTGAACACTGGAGGTTCATGATCAGGCTATCAGAATGGTTGATTTCTATTAAGGACCTTTTTCCAGATTCTAAACTGTAGCCTTGGATTATAAAAATAGTTTCTTTTTTGGAACTGGGACTGAACTCATCCCCAGGCCCCTTACCCCATTTTTGTTGTTGTTTTGAGAAAAGGTTCTAATAGGTAACTAAATTGCCCAGATAGGGCTCAAACCATGGCCAGCTGAGAAATTCTTCTTATAAAGATACTTCACCTCTCATTATTAGAGCACTGATCCCATTCATCAGGACTCCACCCGCACTACCTAATTGCATTTCAATGTATGAAATGGCAGCAACAAATATTCAACCCATATTAGATTATAAACCATGAATGAGGTAAGTGGGACTCAGCTGGAGACTCCCCTGGAGAAAGCCAAAAGATTTTCCTGAAGTTTTTCATATCAGAAAACATCTAATGATGCACACGTCTCAAAAATGAAAGGCTATGAAAATCTGTGAAGAAAGCATAAAACAAGAAGTTGGATGAAAATGCCTGCATGACATCGGAGAGAAGAGAGATGTTATTATAAACCATGACAATGATGACCACTCCCATTTTTCCAGGAACCTAAAAAGTAGTGAAAGCACAGACAACAGAATCCCCAGTCATAGGACAATCTTCTATAGCTTGAAAGACACAGTTCTTGCTATGAGCCTCTACATGCATCCTTTGGCTGTGTGTGATCACAGAGAGATCAATAGAAGATCTGCATCATGTTGCCAAAAACAGAGGAAAGAAAAAGATAAATTGATGTTAGGGGAAAATGTCAAATAGAGGAAACATTCTGTAAAAATTCTGTCCAATAATAGTTGGGAATTTAAAATAAAGCTGAATAAAAGGATTGTAGGGAAGTCAAAAGCAGAATTATAAAATTCTCAGAGGATGCAAAGATATAACCAGAAGATAAAACGTGAGCTGAAAAATCTATAATCACTCTCTCTCTTACATAGTGCTTTGAAAGGGAAATTCTTTAAACAATCTGAGGTAGTGAGATTTTTGGGACCAATATACAGATGAGAGGATGATTATGATCCCTACCTTTTCAGTTGCTCCCTGGAGGGCTTCATGAAGGTGTGAAATATTTGTCAGGCCTGGAAATCACTGTAGGCAGACTATTGTTGTTCCATTAAAGTACTTTACTGTTCTAATCTCTGTTGCAGAAAGATATCAAGCACAATATTTTAATATCTTTAATGAATAATCAGGGAACTATTGTGTATAAATTTATTACCTATTATATACTGTATACTATATGTTATGTTTATCCATATAAATATGCAGACATTATAAACAGAAAGGTATTATTGGTTTTCTGAATTTTGAAAAAGTACAATTAAATGTTTGTCTGCAACCATGTTAGTTCAAGGCATTTAGAATGAGGTTTTCAGAACATTTCCAACCTGCATGTCAGATATATGATTGGAGGGCACAATATATATAATATATGGTTCTGTGCTGATTATTTGAAAAATGAATACTTATTGCATTTTCTACTTTTTAAAACAAGTATAACAATGATAGACTCACAAATGCTTTGAACATGAAAACATTGCTTCGAGAATTCCAGGTACTTGGATACTTGGAAACCATTCTTGTTCACAAACTGATCTTATACATAGTGAGAATAATCAAAGATAAGATCTTACCACAAAAGTTAATATTCCTTTGTCTCAACACATTTTTATATGTACAGAAGAATAAAAAAAGATACCCTTGACACTTTTTTGTTAAGAGAAAACAAAATATTCTTATAAGACAGAAATTATTTGAGAGAAAAAGAAACTAAGAATATGATAACATTAATTAACAGACAAAAAGCTTCAGAAATATGTATTGTTCTCCTTTCTGTTAGAAAAATAAAAGAATTCAAGAGTCATGTAGGCTATTAAAGTCTAATCTCTTTCTTTTTCTTTCTGTCACATTTACTATTTTTCCCTGCAGAAAGACCGAAAAATATTGCAAAAGAGTAATTTGTTAGGTTGAAAGAATTAAATTGATAGGGTCTAAGAATTTAAGAGACAAATCAATGCAGAGCATCGTTTCAAATCCTTTGAGTAATTTGTTTCAAACTCAACTTTTGTTTGTCTCTTGGCACAATTTTAGCATCATTTTCCACTGGGAGAATGCTGCTTTGTTAATAAAGTTGAACTTGCATATAAACAAAGAGAATAAATGTCTCCCCAATAATAGTATTCCACAAAGCAGTAGTTGAAATTATTCTGGAATAGCACAATCCTAAACTGTAGTAGCATAAACATTGTTTAGCTCCAAAATCAGTCATTGCCATGAGTTATTTGTTCATACCATAATCAATATGCTTTTCCTTATATGAGCATTCTTTCTTTTTCATTTACAAATTAATGACATAAAAACATTAAAGAAAAGCAAAATTTCTGGTAAATGCTAGTGAACAGAAAATTATATCCTGCATTGTAGAGTTGAACTGGAACTAGCGTAAGCTATTAGTCAAATCCAGTCCACTCTCAGTTCTTTATAACCCATAATCTTAGACTCTTATACATTTAAACAGTTAAAAAGCATATAGAAAGTAAAATTAGAATTTCATGACACATCACAAGTGTAGGAAATTCAGACTTCACTCAAATATACGTTTGTTTATTAAGCATGGAAGCATTTGTTCATTATTGTATTGTATGGTTGTCTTTATGATACTACAACAGCTTGAGTGAGCAGGTAGTTAAGAAGTAGCAACGGAGACCATGGGTCAGCAATCTTAAAATATATACAGTCTGGCCCTTTATTAAAAAAAAATATTGGTTGACCTCAAGACTAGAGAAAACGCATGGAATTAATTTCACAAACTTTGTAGAAGTTGTCAGAAGTAGGGAATATAATGGTGATATCAGTAAGAATACATGAATGATACATGAGCTACTTCCCTTTTTTTTATTTTAAAGAGAATAGTACAAAACAAAACAAAACAGAATGAAAAAAGTGAAAGAAAACAGAATAGAGTCAAACATAAAATAGCATTTCAAAACAGAACACTGCAAGCTATACAGGTTTTCAAGACATAACAACAGGAGATTAACAATGGTTACCCTAGTGTCTCTAGCTTTCTTCAGAATGGTTGTTCATACATTTACAGACAATAAACTCAAACAAAACAAAGTAGTATAAAACCAGATAAAAGAGAATAGCATTACAGGTCTTCAAATTGGATAACAAGAAATGAGCAATGGCTACTGTAGTGTCTCATTTTTCAAAAGAGCTGTTCCTATCTTCTCGCTTATTGCTTTCAAATAGTAGGAAAGGGACTTAAACCAATTAAATCAAAGAATAAAAGCACCATTGGATTTCAGAACCATTTCTCCATAATTATCAGGAATTTTGTATCTTATTGAGTCTTTCTGTTTCTTACACTAGGGAGGCAATGTGGTGTTTACACATGTGTGTTTGGTTTATTTCACTTATGAGTATGTTCTCAAGTCACATCCATTTACCTATAAAAGCCTCATGTGATCATTTTTTATAGCTGAATAGTACTCCATTGTATAAAAGTACCATATCTTCTTTAACCATTCCTCGATCGATGGGCATTTGGGTTGTTTCCAAGATTTGGCTATTACAAATTGTGCTGCTATAAACATAGGTGCACATACATCACTGTGGTAAGATGATTTCACTTTTTCTGGGTATATTCCCAGAAGCGGAATAGCTGGGTCAAATGGGACTTCCAGTCCTAGCTTTTTGAGAAACCTCCAGACTGACCTCCACAGTGATTGCACCAGTCTGCACTCCCACCAACAGTGGAGAAGGGTTCCCTTTTCCCCACAGCCTCTCCAGCATTTATTGTTGGTGGTTTTCTTGATCCTGGCCATTCTTTCTGGAGTGAGATGAAATCTCAGAGTTGTTTTAATTTGCATTTCTCTAATGACCAATGATCCAAAGAAATACTTCCCTTTTTAAGAAATTTAGAAACTAGTTTTGAGGCCTCTGAACCTAAGGTGAACATGAAACCAATCATATGACAGTTTATAGAAAAGTGCTAATCATTCTTTTCCTGTTGGTCTTTCCCATGGAAGGACATGAGAAAAATCTGGATACTACCAGTTCCCAAATTTTGCATACAGAGAGAGAGAAAAGAGAGCACCATACTTGTAACATTCTGACTTCTTAGGGCAAACATCTGCTTGACTGACTTCTGTGTGACCTGAAGCAGGCACCGTACTAGTCATACGGTTAGCAAAAATGCAGCTGGGAGGCCACTCCTCCTTGACCTGAGTTTGTGCAACACCACAAGGGCATTCTGCCTTCCATTATTATAGAAAGGCAGAAATAAAAATAACAGAGATCCTGGAGATAGCTATAGCTGCAGGTCAGTGCACATGTGGCATGACAGTCGGTAGCCTTTTCCCCACTAGAACCTCCTTAAAAAGTTCATGTATATGGCCTACCTCTCATGCATGTAATTTAATCAAAGTAGACTCTGGGGCAGGCATGCATGTTATGGTGCCCCTGAGGTGATTCACACCTTCTGTATTTTATCCAGAAACCAACTGAGAGGCACTCAGGCTGGGGTGCACATCTTTTAACATATGAAAGTTAGGCTTACCTGTATGCTTTTTATTTTCCTGTTGTGTTGATGCCACTTTTCTGCTTATGCCACCTGAGAATGCCTTCCCATTATCTTCAATAAAAATATCTGTTTCTTCTTTTAAAATGCACACTTGAAATTCTTCGCTTGTTACATAGAGGTGGCTGGGCTCTATCTGTGGATCTGTCATGCAGGATCATTTGTTGAGCATACTCAGGAGACCAGCAGTTAGAAATCCAGCCAAAAAGGAAAGTAACTCTGTAGGGCCAGGGAGTCATAGGCCAGAAAAAGAATAAAATAGGATCTCATTAAGCTGTGTTAAAGAAATTAATAGGAAATCTTACAAAGGCAGATGTACACTGTGTTAGACTCCAGCAATTAGAAAGACAAAGGCAAAGAAAGATAGAGAAACCAGATCAGGGAAGGCAATATAATAATTTAGCAAGCAGAGTAGACAGTTAAAACAGAGATGTAGCCAGGAACATGAAAGGCCAGGTTAACTAGCCCTCTCACCCGTCTGATAAAATACAAAGGAGACAAGGGACAGGCACCTAAGGACTCCTATTTAATATATAAAAACACACACAATTATACATATATACATTTTCATTTCAGTAAAACTATACCATTACACCAGTTACGCACATGTCCCCTTTGCTTAATTTCTGACACTAAGTTTCCCTTCTGTGGGGATCCCCCCTCCCCACATTTATTCATTACAAAAGGGCAGGAAAGAATCAGATAGCTAGAAAGAATGATATAGAGATGCTCAGGTTAGGATCAAAGGCAGCCATAGAGACAATCAGATTGGGTGACCACATGGGGGATAGGAGAAATCATGTCATAAATAGAAAGGAGCTGAATAAAAAAGTCCATGGGTATTCACTTCTGATGCCCCCTACTCTTCTAGAGTAACTGTCTATCTTCTCTTTTTCTGTCCTTCTCTAAATAAACTGTCTTCCTTAATTTTAAAATCAGTTATTTTAATTCATTACTGTTGCCAAGTGTATGATCCCAGCAGTTGTGTTTTTCAGATAAAGAGGTAGTGTGCATCCCACTCTGCCACACCTCCTCTCTTGGAGAGATTTTTCTCTCTTTCCTCCTTTTTACAAGTGACCAATGGTGCTTGTTGTGGGCATGGGACAGGCCTCAAGTGGTCACTGCTGTGGAGAAGACTCCCAGGGTAGGAAAACACCAGAGCATGGAGGAAGAGTGTTTGGCTTTTGCAGGAGGCAGGAGGGCTCCTGCCCATCAGATGGGTTTGTATTTGTATGAATGCCCTGTTGTGGTTGCTACGTACAGCATGGGAATCCCCTTTCAGTGCCTGGGATTTCCTTCCTACACAGATGTAGCTGAGCCAATGGGAAATGACTGGCAAATGTCCTGGTTCTTTCAGGTATTGGCCCACACTGGGGTCTGAATGCTTTAGTCTGGACAGTCTTCCAGATGGCATTCTTGATGTGTCGCTTGGGACCAAGAACCCAGTCTGCCTGATGTTATCATTTTTGGGGGTGCAGTTTACAGCATGCCCTGGACCATATGGATTTTAGATGGCCACTTGTGTATTGGCTGTTTGTGGGACCCAGTGGAGTACTCAAGCCCATGATGTGTGGGTACCATTCTGAGGTTTGTTTTCCTTTCTTCTCTTACCCTTGAGGGACCTCCAACTCCCTTAGTTTTCCTGCCCATCTCCCCTCATGGTTTTGTTTACCAAAGAGTTCAAATTCTTTGGCTCTTCTGGTGCTAGTCAACTGAGAAAGGCAGAGATGACAGGTGGTGAATAGAGAAAAAAAAAACTTGTGGTTATTTTAAAAGGTGTAGTTTTGCATCAAACAGTGGCAGATGCAGGAGGCAACTGAGCCAACTGTATTCTCCTTGGTCATAGAGCTGAACTGTATCTATCTCCTTCTAGGCTCCCTTCTCTAATGCTAGTTCTCTCTCTCTCCAGTCTACACAATTTTGTTTTTGTTGCAATAACTGTGGTCTCAAGTTTATGTCCCAGTCTAAAAGGTTATGTAACCTGTGGTTCCTGCATTGTAGAGTTTTCCTTTGTCACCAAACTCGTATTCTTTTATTGCTCAATCTAGTGGAAATGAAGGGGTTTTTATTGAAGATAGCTCTTACTACCCCTCCTTCGATAGGCATACTATGGTGTTAGGTGTTTTTATAATTGGCTGAAGGTGTTCAACCAGTGGAGAACCCCAGACTGGATTCCTTGTCCAGAAGGAAGGTTGTGGTTATAGGGGAAATCCAAAGGTTCAAAAGGTGGGTGGTACAGGACCCACACAAGGCCAGATACTTCAAGTCCCCAAGGAGTTCTGAGATGAATGGGTCACTGGTCTAGAGGATGCCCTGTAAGGTTTTCATGAATTGACCCAAGCAAAGGCTCTATCAATTTTCTATGACTTAATTCCAAGGAGTTTAACCCTAGCAGGTCACACTTTGGGGCAGAATCACCACCAGACGCCCTGTAAGGTCTCCACAAAAACTTGAAGGATTGACCCATAGTTAGGCATATTAGGTTTCCCACATCTTCTCCTGTGCACAAAACCTATCATCGGGTATGCCTCATTCATCCTGACTCTTTTTAATTGCCTTCTTAAATAAGTGAAATAAACCAAACCAACATGTGTAAACACCGCATTGTCTCCCTAGTGTAAGAAACTGAAAGACTCAATAAGATAGAAAATCCCCAATAAATATGGAAAAAAGGTTCTGAAGTCCAATGGTGCTTTTATTCTTTGATTTGATTGGTTTAAATCCCTTTCCTACAATTTGATTGCAATATGTGAGAAGATAGGAGCAGCTCTTTTGAAAAATGGGACACTATGGTAGCCATCTCTGGTTTCTTGTTGGCCAACTTGATGGCCTGTAGTGCTCTTTTGTTTTATCTGGTTTTGTATTGCTTTGTTTTGTTTGAGTTTATTGTCTGTAAATGTATGAACAACCATTTTGAGGAAAGCAAGAGACACTGGGGTAACCATCGTTAATATCCTGTTGTTATGTTTTAAAGACCTGAGTAGCTTTCTGTGTTCTGTTTTGAAATGCTGTATTGTGTTTGACTCTATTCTGTCTTCTTTTGCTTTATTTTGTTCTGTTTTGTTTTGTTTTGTTTTGCTCTATTCTCTTTAAAAAATAAATAAAAAGATTAATTGCCTTCTTAGCAAGTCTCACTCTGTTAAGGATTTTCAGTAATTCAACAAACAAACAACCAAAAAATGACTGGGTAGATTTTATGAGGATTGTGAAAAGTTTGCTTAAGTTTTCCATATCTTTAAAATGGCTTTTGATCTGACCTCATGAGATGTTTGCTTCATTCTTATTTCTTGCTTAATAGTAAGAGGAAAAAATAAAGGATTGTAAGAGCTGCAAAACAGGCTAATAATGAAGCCTTCACATTTTTCCCTTGTGATAATCAGTCAACTGATACAGTATTTGGACTCCAAAAAGGTCCTGAGTAAGACTGTAAAACAGGATGTGTGGAAGTAAAATGGAGGGTATACTCCAGCCCATCTGAGCCAGGAAGTTCTAGGGATGCCCAATCCTATAAACTATGGTAAATTCATGTCAATCAGTCCAGCCTTTGATGAGAACCCAGCTGATTTCCAATTGTGACTGAAGAGGCATTCAGTAAACATAATAATCTAGACCTGAAGTCTAAGGAAGGTCAGATTATCTCAGGACAGTATTTTATTAGTCAGTCAGCTCTAGATACTAGGAAAAAGCTCCAGAAACTTCAACAGGGTATAGAAGCCAAGATAAATTAATTGATTGATGTGTTTTATTTGGTCTTTAATTATCATAACAAAGTAAAAGAAAGGCAGGCTAAAGCCCTAATAGCTACAAAGCCTACAGCAGTAAGGGACATTGAGGTAATTCAAAGAGTGCTAGAAGCAAGTCAGAGTGTTTCAAGTGCAAGAATCCAGGGCACTGGTCAAAAGACCTCTACCCTTGTTGGGCCTGTCAAGACATAGAAAAAGACTCTTGGTATTGGAGGAGGGATTGCTCTAGTTCTCAGAGAGGTACGAGGCCATCTACCACCATGATAACCAGAGAAGAATGCCCAGACAATGAATATTAGTGCCCAAGGAGGTCCATCTGCCTGCAGCACAAGGACACGCTCAGCACCTTGCAGGACATTTGGGTGGCCCTAGATAAGCAGGTGAGTCATTGTAATAATGGGGAATCCTACTCAATTCAAATTTCTTGCCAAGATGAGCTTCATCCTGATCCACAGTTGTAGGGGCTTGAAGAAATCATCCGGTCACATTTCTTTAGCCCTACTCTGAGCTGCCAATTGGAAAATTTACTTTTCTAAGATGTCATTACTTTAGTAATACCAAAGTACTCCATACTAATAATTAAGAGATATTCTCTTCCCACTCAGGGTGACTTTGTCATTCAAACCTCTGGCAATCCATGTCCTAGTTTCTCTGACCAGCCTGATGGGGCTCATTTTTTCCACTGTTATAATAACTTTAATTTATTTTGCATTTTACAGAAGTTTATGAACAATTTTTAAAAAGCACCTCCTTACCCCATCATGTTTTGATAAATTCTTGGCTACAGTTGGTGGTACCATGCTAGTCGCCATAAAATATACCCACTTTTCCAACAGTCAAGCCAACAGGAAAATAATGCATAGTACAAAATCTCAGTGCCATCAATGAAGCAGTGGTACCTATTTACCCATTAGTATCAGACCCATACATTCTTTTAGCACAGCACCCAGGAGACACTAAATGATTCTCCATTGTTGATACCAAAGATTTCATCTTTTCTATTTTCATAGACCTTAGCTCTCAGGTTTTATTAGATTCACCTGTCTAGGGTAAAACTCAAGTTACCGGGGACACCAAAAAATGAAGACAGACCACAAGCCTTGTAAACCCGTGAACCAATAGATGTCTTTAAGTTTCTTTCAGAAAAGAAACACCAACCAACCTGTTGAACCACATAAGTAGAATGTTTCCTTTAGGTAAATTGCATAGCTAGTCTTGCTACTTTCTTGTTTACTAGAGGTTCTTTCCCTATGTTATAAAATGACTTCTTTTGTTTTTTTCCTGTTTCTCTCAAAATCATTGTGGATAATTAAAATACTGCCTATAATAGAGGTAATAAGCTGTGATTACTTCTTTAAAACCTTAAAGCAAATCACATCTGTTTTCTTATTATCAATTGCTACCTAAGAACTTGACGAACAACCTAGATGAACTTGCTCAGAGTATTGCCAACCTTCAAGGTCAAGTAGATTCAGCAGCAGCAGTGGCCACATAACATCAAAAGGGACTAGATCTCCTGACCACTGAAACAGAGAGATTATGTTTGCTTCTGAAAGATGAAGGTAGTTTCTATATCAGTCAATCTTAAAAGGTAAAAGATATAGCACAGAGGCTGGCTGACTGGTTTTCTAAGATCCTCCAGGAAGTATCTGAGTCACAAATGTCCTGGCCCCATGTCTGGAATTGGGGGTCTTGGTTACTATCTTGGAAATGACTTTTATTAAGGTTTCTTATATTTTTACTATTTAGATCTTATATACTTAACCTCTTATTCAAATTTGTTTCTTCTTGTTTGACCACCACTAAACTACTAGTGATGGCCTATGCCTAAAGTCAAAATCCACTTTTGCATTCATGGCTTATCAAGAAATCCTTGGAAGAGGAACATGGCTCCCTTAGCTCCTTAGATCAAACAGGGTGAGAGTTCCTCGATCTCCTTATGGGAAGAGCCAGCACCTTAAACAACTGTGGAACACAGACCTTTCTCCTTTTTTACCCCTTACCAATATTCAGAGACCAAGAATGAGAGTAGAGAATAGCACAGGTCACACAATCAAAGCTGAGATACCACTCTCACTTCCCTCACCTGAGTTCAAACAACACCACAGGATCATTTTTCCTTCCATAGGTCTAAGACAAACAAAACTAAAAATGATAAAGACTCTGGAAATCTCTGTAGCTCCAGGCCACAGCAAATGTGTATTAGATCTCTTGACCTGATCTTCAGTAACCTTTTTCCTACTCAAACTTTTTTAATGGTTCATATATATGAACTCAAGGACTAGATCTCGTGCATGCAATTGAATCAGAATGGATTCTAAGACAGACCTGAGTGTTATGGAGCCCCTGGGGTGGCTCAGCACCTTGTCAATCATTCTTGTCAATCTTATCCAGTAACCAGTGAGAGACACTTGAGCTGGGGTGCACATTTTTTAAAAACTGAAAGCCTGAGTTTTCAGTGTGCTGTTTATTTTCCTATAGTATCAACATCACTCTTCTGTTCATGCCACTCGAGCACATCTTCCTGTTACCTTCAATAAATGTAGCTGTTTTTTCTTGAAATTCTTGCAATTCTTTGCTCATCAAACAAGAACCTGGAGTCTACCTTTTGGATGTATCACACAGTATCACTGGGGACCAGTAAGAACCTCTGGCTCACTGTGGCATGATACAGAAAAACAAACAAACAAACAAACAAAAAAACAAAATCACTCAACTCACAGATACTGGCTTCTACATGAGGAGGGAAAAATAAACTTGAACATAAATTCATTGTTCAGACTTTACAGGTTATTGCCTAAGGGAGAGTTCCTGCTTTGTGTGAATCTGAACGTTAACACTGGAAGGGCACTGAGATCTAAGGTGACAGTTTGGATGACACACTCACTTGCTATAATCTCTGCCCCAAGTTTGGTGTAGAATGATTGAAAGAAAAAGTATTCCAAGTCTTAGTTTCTTCTTTCAAAGGAAAAAAATTGGAACATTGACTAAATGATTTTGCCAAATAAGTGGCTTCTATCTGTCATAGAATGCTGATGCCATCTCACATAGTCTAGATGTCAGTGGCATCTGAGAATAAAAGGTACATACCTGTGTGATTTCCTGGAACAACAGAGCACCAATGATAAAGCAGACAATTTTCAATACAATTTGGTGGACTCTGTCTCTCCTACCTGAGGAACACAATAAATAAATTGAGAAACTCTGTAGCGTGATTGAGGAGCTGACTTAACCAAGTAGAATAAAAAAATCAGTAAAGTAAAATAAAAGTTATTTGAAATTAGTGAATGAGAATAGCAAAACCAAAAAGAAATGAAAAAAGAGTGAAGAAAACATAAGAGATTTCAAGAGGGCAATCAAGAGGACAATCTATACTTTTTGGTAATCCTAAAATTATAAGATAAATGTAAACAACAACAACAACAACAAACTCAACAAAGTTATTTGATTAAATAATGTTGCAAATCTTCCCAAACCTTGGGGAGGAAATGTGATCCATATTCTAGAAGCCCACCAAGCCCCATTGTAAAGGTCAAAGTCAGAGAATTTTGAAGGAACAAGATAGAAGTGACTCATCGCACAAAATGGAGGCCACATATGCTTCTCAGTGGATTTCTCAGTAGTAGCTTTCAGACAGAATGGAGTTGTATAATATAATGAAAATAATAAAATAAAGAACTGTCAGACTGCTTAATGAGAAGAACCAATTGGAGTCCTACAAGTTCAATTAAAAATGAAGCCAGATAGAAAAATAAAAAAGTGTGGAAATATAAATGTCACTCATGAAGGTAAACATACGACAAATACAGAATACTATAATGTTATAATGGTGGTATACAAATCATTTTTAATTCTAGGATAGAAATTGAAAGACAAGGTAAACAATATATTAGTGGACTTCCAGTAAAAAAGATGCAATTTGTGACATCAATAATATACATAGTGCAGAAAGTAAAAGAACACACTTTTGCGTGAGATTACAATTGGAATTTATTAGTTTAAAATGGGTTGTTATAACTATAAAATGTTTTATGTATTGTAAGCACAAAGGAAATGACTACAGAAAATAAAGAAAAAAGAGAAAAGAGAATCAGGGTATTTTCATCACAAAATATAGTCAATGAAACATAAGACAGCAAGAGTAAAAGATGTACAAATAGACAGAAAACAGTGGAAAAATGACAGGTGCTTTCTTGCCAGTTATTGTTTTAAATTGCAATTGAATAAACTCTCTAATAAATAGACATATATATGTACATGTGCATACATGTAATATTTGCATAGTGAACAAATTAAAAAGTAAAAATTCATAAGAACATATGTATATCATAGCAAACTCAGTAGTAAAGGCACAGTACAAAGAAACTATATGATAATTGGAAACGAGATGAATAAGTAATAGGCATATCAGTAAATATTCTAGCTAATACTGTTAATTATTTTTAAATTAATTATATTTAAGATATTTTAAAAAGCATAAAGTATTACTTTTTATCATTCATAAAACTGTATATTGAATTCATTATTATTGGTTTTTTTTTTTTGGTACTGGGAATAGAACTCAGGACCCTGTGTTTGCCAAGAAGACACTGTGCCACTAAGCTATAGCCCCTGCAAGAATTCATTAATTTTAACAAAAGGGTTGGAGATGTAGTTTAGTGGCACAAAAGTGCCTGCCTGGCAAGTACAAGGTCCTGAGTTTGATTTCTGGTACAAAAAAAAAAACTTTTTAACAAAAGTATCACTTGGGTACAGAATGTTTATAGTTGGAGAAGTGGAGACTATGTTTGAGATTATCTATCTATCTATCTATCTATCTATCTATCTATCTATCTAATCTATCATCTAGCTATGTACCTATTTAGAGAGAAGCCTGTATTTGTTGCCTAATTTTACTGTAAATCTAAATCTGCTTTAAAAATAAAATGTAATAATTAAAAAAGAAAATGAAACAGTTTTATATAAATATATAAAAAGCAGTGATTCCTAACTTTAAGTGTACTAAAATCATCCAGTTGTTTTGTTATAATACAGGTAGTTGGTTGTTCACTGGGTCAACCCTAGTTTCATGAAACTTGAATAAAGCACAATAGTTTGTATTTCTGGAAAGTTCTCAGATGCTGCTGACTATTGGGCTACCCTGTGATAATGAAAGTTTCTTCTCTAACATAGCAAAATTAATGTCTTTAAAAGACATGTAAGAAGGGGTTTGAGTAGGGAAGGGAAGACGAATTAAGATATATGAAGTACATGTACCTATTCACCAAGATGAATGCAAGTGTCAAGGACTGCAAGCACATACTAATAAAATTTTTAAAAGATACTTGTGTGCTAGAAACTGGCTACTAGTCTTGAAATACTAGTTAATTATGCTTGAGAAATTGTACAATATTATGTAGGTAAAGATCTTCCTAGAATTTCTATTAAATTGTTTTTCTAAAAACCTATGGTCTTATTCTTTTAATTGAAATTGCTCTCATCTTTCCAAGTTATGTGTATGGATATTTCTAAAAAGCAATGTAATTTATAGAAAAAAATGTTCAGATAGTTTTTGTATGAAATACTTTTTAGAATTTCCTTTTTTCACTGATACAGGATACCTGACACCCACAAGCAAAAGCAGAGGTTTATTTGAGTCACGTCTTTTAGAGAATTCAGCCCATAGTCATCTGGCTCTCAGAAAGGATATACACAGTATTTGGGTCTGGTAGGAAAAAGATGCCTGTCACAATGGTCAGGAAATAAGAAAAGAAGGATCTAAGAGGGAGATATACTCTTACAGGTTACACCCCAGTGACCCACCTCTAACCATTCCCCGCCTCCTGGCTGCAAATCACCTATGAATTCATACAGGAATCAATCCAAAGATTAGTATCATGTGTCCCCCTTGATCAATCATCTTCCACATATGAGGGCTTGGGAGAACACTCCGGATCTAAACTGCAGCAAATATGTAGGAAGAACAAATAGAACTATATAAAACAATCACCCATTTGGTATTTTTTCTAATAAATGACTTGTTGTCTTGTTTAAATATTATAATATTATAATTTTAGTAAAATAGTATAGAGTCACAGCTTTTATCCTTGATAAATTATGTTTAAGTATACAGGTGTATTATGTTCCATGTTTCAGGGTTGCAAAATGTGATTAATATTTTTTCACTATCATTAAATTAAAAGGAAAAAGTATTCCACTAACATTTGAAAAGACTACAAATTTCAATAATACAATATAGTGTTATTACCACTACTACTGGATTATTAGACAGTTTTATCATGTTAATGCCTCTTAGACTTTCCTTGAAAGTCGAGAGACTAAAATGAGAATTTTGCCTGCCAGAATTGTTCACTATTGACATTATTACTATGAAGGTCATTTAGCTCTATGCATTCATCATTATTTCTAGATAAAGCTTTAACTCAAGTCATTCTGTGACTTGTTAGGAACATCACTTTCAATAGATTTCAGTACGATTAGAAATCTTGAAGTGATTAGGAATCATATAACTATTTTAGATCACAAATGAAGAGAGGACTACAGAGAGTCTGTGGTCTTCTGAATTTAGACCCAAATACTCAGTGTGGTGCTCTTGTTCAGTATCTCTTTGCTTCTATGATTTGTAACCTGATTGAAAAAAAAATAGCTGCGTGTATCATAACAGATACTGAAAAGCAAACTAATGAGAAGCATCTTGCAAATGCTTCTCTACCAGAAATTCCTTCAGGCTATTGAGGTGAGCAAAAGTTTCTGCTGAATGCAAGAATTACTCTCTAAGCCAAAGGCAAAGTATTGCAAGGCAAGGCCATGGAGACAGAGCACGAGTCCATCAGTTTTGGGGATACTGTGAAAGGTATTTAATTGACTTGTGTGAGTTTAGATTTGCTGTCATTCAAATTCATATCTTCATTCTCAAATGTCTGTTACATTTAATACCATTTTGGAATTTGAAAGATAATAACCTAATTAGGAAAGGGAAATTTGAGGCAATAGTTCATAACAGTTTAAAGGAATATTAAAGGTTCAAAAATTCCTATACTAAAATCTGACCGATACAGTAGAAGAAGAGGTTTCTGATGTGCCCAGTGTGAAACTCAGATACATGCTGGCAACTGATACTTGTTGAATCAGTAATTTCTCATGACCAGAAGAGCTATCTGCTCAGCTCAGTGAGTACAGAGAGCTTTATGGATAGGAAACAGAAAAAAACAGACTGGATAATCAGAAAGAAAATGATTCAAATTCTAGCTATTCCAGTTAATGAAACAGGGTAGCAGCACAGAATAAGACAAGGGCCTAATCTCGCATCTTTTCTGGTTCAGGCCCTGAACTCCAATGGACCAGCAGTGTAGGATTGGCCATGATATATCACCTTTTATTTTGTAGTTCCTCTTCTGTGGATTGTGAATAAGAAGGCCTGGATCAGAGAAAAACTTACAAAAGTATGTAAAGTATTTCAAATAACTTAATAATTACTTTGATGGATCAAGCAACATAGATTATTAAATGATGTTTCTGATGTTAAATGACCCAAATTGAATTCTTTAATAAAAAATGAATGAATACTATTTCAAAATTCTAGCCCAAATTTAAGTGTAGCTATTTTATTTTTCTAAAATAGTTCAAATATTCATGAAAAGAGTGAGCAAACAAATAAACATAATGAAAGGATATTTCTATTTTGTATTCTAGATACAACTTTGGGAAATATTGTTGTAGTCTCAGAGCTAAACTATGATGCCTATTCAAACTTCTAGTCTGAATGTCTGAATTTTAATCCTGATTTGTAACCCTCTAATTCTGAGTCTTAAAAAAAAATCTAATTTCTCTGCTACCTGCTTTTCCCCATATATTAAATGAAGAGGCAATGTTAAATAACTTTCCCAAAGGAGTTTAATAGTCTTCAATAGTCAGAAGTCAATGGCTCAGACTTAGAATCTTCAGGATTCTAGTCAATCAAGTAGATTTCTTATCATTCATTACTGCTTCATATGTATTCTAGTTCCTGATCTGTAAAAGCATGAGAATACAATGTAATTATAAAGTTATGAACTCTTGGGCATGGTGGAAACTTTGTTTGATAACATGGAACCCAAAGGTAAAATGGAAAGCATATCCCATATCCCTTGTAACTCAGTTTTATGCCTGCTCTTTTGAAAATGAATATTCACTGTTCTCAGACAATATAAACTTCTTCCTCCGGGATTCCTTGACACTCAGAGTATTACCCTCTATTCAGTCACATGCATGAATGTGTACTCCATTAGACTGCCTAAGTACTCATCTAAATAAGGAACCATTAGTCTTTTTTCTCTCAGTAGCTTGCAAATTGCCTGACACTCTGTAAGCAGTAATGTTTATCAACTTTATTGAGAGCTAACATTTAAAGGAACCTAATGTACAGTGGAAAACTTGTAAAAGCATACTTCTTCCAAACTTTCCTCAAAAACATGGACAAAGACTAATATAAACTAGGAGAACTGTAATACTCAAGGATTTTGATAAATAATAAGCCACCCTTCAAATAGATACTCTTATTGTCACCATGGATATGCTATACGTATGCTAATTATATAGCTATACATAAGCTATACTATATAGCTCATTGCTTACAGGTATTTAAAAGTTTCAAAAATACATGTAAATCTTGAGAAACTAATACTCTTTTATAATATGAAGCTGAATTATATTTTATACAATAACTTTTACTTTATTGAAGTTATAATTTCTCTAATAATTTTCACATTTTACTTACTTTAGAATTTTTAAGTTTACTACATACTGAACAGCAATGAGGTCTCATTTGCTAAGAATGTAATTCTTTCACTATACTTCTATTTCAGTGAAGTTTGTTCTGATACAAAGTAAAATAGGTAATTATAGCACTTTTTAGGATGATTCCATAAAATTCTTACAAAATCATTTCATAAATTTAAATCATATTTCTAAATTTAACATTAGGTTTTACTCTTGTTACTAGTAAAGCCCTTCTTTCGGGTTGGTATTTCCCCTTATATAAATATCAGTTGTGAACATGTGCAAATATATATATTCCTATATGTACCTATCTACATATATAATCTAAGTTTTAAGAAAAAAAAATCACACACACGAGGACTTTTGTTGGTTTTTCTTCATTATTTTTACTTTCACAGATTAATCATCTTTCTTACTCTAGTAGTGTAAGAAATTTCACATAGAAAATTGACTGAACTGTGTTCTATATTTTATGGTTTCCATTTATTATTGTGTTGTTTTCTCAATTTATAAGAATATATGAAAGTAGTAAAAGTATTACATCTTATAGGCTCTTTCTAAGAACTATAATGAATAAATTAATATATATATATAATAGAATGCTGCAATCTTTTAAGAAATGTTTTACTCTGTGAGAAAGAATATCATTAAAATATCAAATAAAATCTATATAAATCATTTCCTGAGAAACAAAGAAGTCCAAAATTTTGAAGAATTTTTAAAGAGTAATTACACAACTGATGTACTATTTCTAATTTTCTGCAGGAGCATGCCCTGAATTCTTGATCCAAAACAGACAAAGTCTTAATATGAAGGCATCTCCCTTTGAAGGGGTCACTCTGAAGCTTGGTCTCAGTGATCTCAAGAGATGAGAGAGAATGGCAAAACTAAGAAGAAAGTTAAATAAGTGAGCCAAGACCAGAAAGTCATTTAAAGGTCAAAAGGAAAAGATAAATTCAGTTACATTATTTGGAAATTGGTTCCTGCTCATGCTTAAATGCTAACATTTGAAAATCATTATCAGGATATCAAAAGGGAAAAGGCACTTTTTTAAAAAAGTCCTTTTCAAGGCACTGAATAAGAGGTATTTTTCATACAGAATGAATGTGAATCCTAGGTATCATAGAAAAAGAAAAAAAAGAGAAAGAAAAAGAAATAAAAGGAAAGAATTCAGGTACTATAACTAGAGAGCATAAACTTAGAAATATTTATGATCTAATGTTGTTCATAGGGAACAGATGATGAATTGTCACGTTTGTGACATTTTTGACAAATGCTTCATTCACTATTGATATTTCCAGGCTCATTTATTTTGGCTTTGGATGGAAAACAATACTATAAAGAACTCTCATCACATGTGTCGCATTCAACCAGATATGGAAAAGTTGGTATCTGTTCAGTGCTGCCTCCTGCCTTCTCTTGGATTTTCTAGGGCAGAGGAGGTACCACGGTTAGAAACAAACATAGCTTTTTCATGATTCCACATGATGCTTTAGCACAAGGGTAGTCAGTGGTAACCTAAAACCATGGCCTCACTCGTGTCCACCGTTAAGGAGAGATATACTTATTCCAGGTGTCAAAATGATTCTTTACCCCATACTTTCAACCTTGTGTTAATTCATGAAGAAAATAGTGTCAGTTTACAGAGATGATGGTGTTGGACTTTTCAGGGAGGAAAAGAGTTAAATGACTAGGGGATATAGTGATGAAGAAAAGCAGGAGTTAGCTTCATAGCCCTGTTTAGATGTCACTGCTGACCCTATTGTTTGAAATTGACACATAAAATTGGATTGATCTGTGGTTAATTTAAATAGGATTTCGGATTTTTTCCTTACTTGCAAATTTGTTTGGATCATGCACTTATAATATTTAATTAATAGTCTAATTAGCAAAGTGTCTTGTTAACTGATACTAAAATTAGTAAAGGAATATATTGATTGAATTTTTTCTTAAACTGCAGAATATTTCTGTGTTTGGGTCACTCATTCTTCTCCTTCTTGAAGGGCTCGTCACCTACCTTTGTTAATTTTTTGTCAGTACTGTTTATAGCTGGGGATTTAGGTCAGTGGCACAGCACCTACCTGGCAAGTGTGAGGTCCTGAGTTTGATTCCCAGTACCTCTCCAAAAATACTATTTATAAATGTTTAATTTATATTAATTTTGGACTTAGAAAACATTGTAGTCATCTCATTTTCCCTTATGTTACCACTTCACAAAACCATTGAAATTATATCAGACAGTAATATTGATGTACTTATTGATGTAATACTGTTAGTTGAACTTCAGGCTGACTCAATTTTACCAGTTTTTTCACTAATGTCATCCCCCCCGTCCCGGTTTCCTGTTAGTGATTTCACATTAATTTTTGCCCTTTTGTCTCCTTAGCCTCGGTCAATGTGTAATAGTTCCTTAGTCTGGTTTTTGACCGTGAGATTTCTAACATACTTGAAGAGTAAAAAGTACTCTTCAATTATGTTGTAATGCCCTCGATTTGTATTTGTCTGATTCTCCCTCAATAGTTGGAGTTCATTTTTATATTTTCCTCAAGAATAACCAAGAGATGATTTATATTCTAAGGGCATCATACAAAGGAGTTTACGTTACTACTGTCTTCCAAGAGGAAATGTTTAGTTCTGTTATTCAATTAGTGGTACCTAAATTTTCTGCAATATATAATACCTTTCCTGTTGTAGGCAATGAATATAGTTGGAGACATACTTTGAAGATACACATACCTCATTTTTCTCAAATTTCCACACAATAATTTTACAATCTATTGTCTTCAACTATGTAAATACAGTTCACACGCCTATTAAAGTGTTTTTTTTTCCATATTTAGAAAGGCGCATGTTTTTGTTCTAGTGAATTTCTTTAGATTTGGACTTTCACTAATGTCCTTAAATGCTATGTTTTTGTATGTGGTAATTTAAAATTGCCTTTATGGCAATAAGTTTTTTAAATTTCCTTTTTTTCTTATCCTTTATGTTAACTTATTTCTACTTTGTCAGAATATACACAAAGCATTCATCTGCCTTCATTCTTATTAAAATTATGTATGCATATTTATGTTTTTAAAGATGCTATTAGTCTTTATTAAGTTTTCTCAGTTTTCATTTGGAAGAAATCTAGCAAATTCCTCATAAAGTTAAACAAGTACATAATTTTGTGAGTTTGCATATGTTAAAACATTTTCACTGGTAGACTGAATATTTTAAGGATAGCTTTCCTAGATAACAGAATCCTGGGTTCAAACTGTCTACCTTATTATGTCATTGTATTACATATCAAAATATTCTATACTTATGCATATTTATAATATACAATGTGATATTATGAGATACATTCAGTCAAAAGCTTACTACAGTGAAATAAATATATCTATCATCTCACAGTTATCCTTTTTTGTTTTTATGACAAGAATAATCAAAATATAGATAATAAGATTGTACTGTATATTGTATAGATTCTCACAGTCTAATTTTATTATCTACTATTCTCATGTTATATGTTAGCCTCTAGACTTATTTACCTTATATATCTTCTTTGTATTCTTTTGGCTGTATCTAGTTGTTTTCTCCTACCTCCTACCCTTGCTTCTGGTAAGCATGTTTTGTTTTCTATTTTTGTATATTTGCCCTTTCTTCATAGATTCCATGTGGCTGTGAGATTATGCAGTAGCTTTTCCTTCTGTGATTGCTTTATTTCATTTAGTGTTATTTCTATTTATCTTATCCATTCTGTGGCAAATGGCAAAATCTCATTCCTTTTTGAAACTGAATAGTATTCCACTGTGTATGTGTACTATAATTTATTCATTCACTCGTTGACAGAAACTTGGGTTGTTTCTATGCCTTGAATAACCCTCAATGAACATGAAAACACAAACATCTTTGAAGATGATTATTTTGTTTACTTTAGACATAAGCCCAGAATAATGATTTTATGGTCATATGATAGTTCTATTTTTAATTTATCCAGAAACATTTATATCAATTTTTATAATAGTTGTACAAATTTACAATCCCAGAAAAACATACAAGACTTTCATTTTCTCTGCACCCTAGCAAAAATTTGCTGTAGTTTGACTTTTCGATTATAAGTATTTTAACATGTTGGAAGTAGTATCTCATAGTGGTTTTCATTGGTGTTTCCAGGAGAATTAATGATGTTGAACTCCCTTTTATATATCTTTCAACATTTTGGAGTTTTCATTGGAGTTATTTTTGGGAGGTCTTTACCTGTTTTTTAATCAAGTTGTTTGTCTTTCAATTATAGACTGGTGTAGTTTCTTAATGAACTTTGAAAGTTAGCACTTTTCCAGACAAATCATTTGTAGATTTTTTTTTCTAATCTGAAGGCCACAATTCATTTTGTTGACTGTTTCCTTTGCTGTTCAGTAATGATTTTGTTTTATGTATTCTCATCTACTTACTTTTCCTTTTGTGGCCTGAGTTTTTTATGCAATATCCAAAAAATCACTGCCAAGCCATTTACAGAACTAATTTCCCTTAAACTTTTTTTAAATAGTTTTATAGTTGTTGATCTTTTATTTAAATCTGTTATCCATTTGGAGTTCATTTCATATATAGTATAAGATAATGATCTATTTTCATCCTTTTGCATGTGGAAATTCAGTTTTTAAAGAGACCATCCTTTCTACCACTGTTTCCTCTTGGTGCACTTGTCAAAAAATAATTTCACTTTAAGTTCTTAGAATTATTTCTGGATTCTCTGTTCTACATTCTACTGGTCTGTGTGTCTGTTTTTATGCTAGTACCACACTGTATAGATTGCTGTAGCATTGTAAGGTCGTTATATTTTGGGTAATGTCTTGCCTCTAACTACTTTTCTTTTTCAGAATTGTTTCAGAACCCCCTATGTGGGGTTCTTTATAATTCTGTACAAATCTTAAGATAGATTTTTTTACTTATGTGAAGAGTGCTATTAGATACTTGATAGGAATTCACTGAATACTTACATTGCCTTGAACGCTGTGAACATTTTAATTATCATAATTTTGTACATTCACAGAATCTGAGTACTAGCTTGCTGTTCATTAATTTCTATCTTCTTTAATTCTTTCAACAATGTTTATAATTTTTAGTACACAGATCTTTACTTCCTGACTTACATTTATTCCTGAACTGTTTTTACATTATAATGAATTCATTTATTTATTTTTTATGAGGTGGGTCATATATTTGTATAAAAAAGGATTGTTATTTGTAAATTTATTTGGTGTCCTGAAACTTTACCAAACTCTTATTAGTTGTAATAGTTTTGTGTGTGTGTGTGTGTGTGCTCTCTTTGTTTTTTTCTTTCCATATGACATTTGATATTTGCAAATAGATTATTTTATTGTGTTCTGACTTGGAAGCTTTTTATTTATTTTTATTATCTGACTGCTCTTGGTAGTTTTTCTGGGACTGTATTGATTAGGAGTAATGAAAATGAGCATCCAAGATCTTTGTAGTAAAACTTTCTACTGTTTTGCCACTTTGATCTTAATGTCAGCTTTCTGTGTTTTTATAAATGGCCTTTATTGTGTAGAGATAATTTTATTCAATTATAGACTGTTGCAACATAAAAACTCTACTACTGATAGTGATTAACTTAAGTCATATTAACATTTTTTTGAATTTTAAAGAGAATTAAAACTGAACAAAGTAAAACAGAGTAAAGCCAATCAAAACAGAACAATGAAAGCAATACAGGACTTCAAATCAAGATAATATGAAATCAACAATGGATACCATAATGCCTCTTGTTTTCTTTAAAATAGCTGTCCATACTACCAGACATAATAAAATCAAACAAAACAAGACAGAATAGAACCAAACCTAGCAAAACAATGAAAACAACACAGGAATTCAAAGCAAGATAATAGGAAATTAACAATGGTTACCACCCTCCCTTTTTAGATGTTTCTTTCCCTATCACTTTCACAATATCTATTGTACATACTGGATCCTATTAATTCCTTCAGTTTTTATGCTAGGGAGACAACACGATGTCCACCCTTATGAGTCCAAACCATGATCTCAAGTTATATCCATTTACCTACAAAAACCTTGAGATTATCCTTCTTTATAGTTGAGTAGTTTTCCATTGTATAAAAATACCACCTTTCTTACCCATTCTGTGGTTGATGGGCAAGCTACCCCTGCTTTTTTCTGGTTTCCTGTTGCATGATTGATGTACCCTGCAAAACTATCTTTCAAAATTGATGGAAAAATAAGATACTTCCATGATAAAGAACAATTGAAGTAATTCATGATCACCAAACCAATCCTACAAAGAGCCTTGAAGGATATTCTAGAGACAGATAAAGATGACCATGGTTCCAGGAACAGCAGCAGAGGGGGACCACCCAACAAGACAGGCAACTGAATGGAGGGGAAAAGTGGGGTCCAACAGCAGGAGGATAGCATGGTAGAGATGAGCCAATGCATGTCAGCTGTAGTTGACCTTGATTAATGTAGTTGACCTTGATTCATCAATAAAAAAATTTATGTATTTGTGTTTCTGTTAAAATATTTGTGTATGTGTGTGCAGATGATAGACTCATAAGCTTATTTTGACTGGTTAAGATTACTGAAATAGCATCCCACTATCATTTTTAGGTAAATATATCCACATTATATAGGTCCAATGGAAAGTCTCTAATCACAGTTTCTTACCTCTGAAACAAGGTTAGGAGAGGAAAATATTTTAAATGGTACAATAACCTTTGCATCACTGGAATTAGGTGTGAGCATGTATGTCTGTGTGTGTATGTGTATGCCATATTCATCATGGTTCTGTTGTTCATAGTCTATGAAATCTTTGAAAATATTATTTTCTGTCTGAAAGAGAACTTTGTTTACTATTAAACATCAAACTGTTCTTCCTTTAGCTTACTGAAAAAAATTTTAAATGTGTTTTTGTAAAATGTCCTTCTTTTATAAAAACATGAATTTAATTTGCTTGAGTTACATACACATAAGCATGCATAAACATGTACATACATTCATAAGTCTATAAAATTGTATGCCTAGATATGTACAAACATAGCTTTAATTCTATTTTTTAAACTTGATTTTATGCTCATAGCAGGTATTGTTACTATCATTTTTTAAAATAAAGGCAAATTTTCTGAAAATAAAATCTTTTAGAATGAGAAGACAGAGAAGAGTATAATACTATTTCATGGTTAATATGACAAGATATTTTTGGAGATAAATCCCTGTCTAACCAAAATAGTTGGTATCACAAAAGTAAAATGTCTTTCATAGTTAGTCATTAGTACCATAGACTTTTGCTAAAATAGTTCAATAAGACAGTAATTTCTGAGGTTAATTTTATTGAAAACATTTTTTGTTATGCTTTTTCATTTGATAGTTTGCATTTTTATATCATGTCAGTATATTGACATGAGTCCTTCCACTAAAAAAAAACTAATGATAAATCCATGTGTAAATCCATGACTTTCTATTTTGGATCACTGTTTCTAACTTTGTGCTCTATCTTGTGCTCTACTAAATATTTTCTGAAAAATAAGTTCCATCTTAAAATATACTTTTTATTTTGCTTTTTTTTTTCTTTTGGTGCCGAGGCTTGAACTCATGACATCATGCTTGCCAGGTAGGTACTTAAGCCACTGAGCTAAATCCCCAGCCCAATCTTGTAATATACTAAAGAAGTACTAAATAATGTAAAGTCCTTTTGGAGGTCATGCTGGACATGAATCAGTTATACTTTCTATAATAATATCATAAATATTCAATTTCTATGAAATATTACATTCTTTAGGAAAATAATTCTATATTTCAGTATATAAATAGTGAGAAGCTTTTCAATACATTCAAAAATTTTTTTAAATTACTCACAATGTATCTCATAAAGATTTGAAAGGAAATTTCATTTTAAAACATCAAATACTTCTTAAAATTCATTAAATATAAAAGATGCAACTTATCTTAAAATGAAGAAAGGAATTTTTTTGCCTAACATAAAAATATATGGATGCATTTCACACTTCTAAGGAACTCAACTTGAGTATGGAACATTTTCATTCCAAAGCAATTTCTTATAGAAAGAAATTTTAAGAAATTTTTTATTAACAAAGGTGTCAAAATAACATGCAAATGCAGTGAAAACTCCCATATTTCTTTGATATATTACAGCATTGACCTTATGTTTCAGGGAACATTAATGATTATTTTGCTTGCTTATAAAACATTAAATTAAAGCAGTACCATTACAGAATAGTCTAAACGCCAGTTAATGTGAAGCTCTAATAGTCTTCACATTAACTGCTGATTAGAGTTCATACATATTTTTGGATTCACATCATAGATAGTACTTGCTTGCCTAGTCAGTTTTTCTGTAAATGTCTTCTATTGATAACATGGAAATTTAAAAATATCAAATAAGTAATTGTCAGATGAATCATGATCAAGAGTAGATGAGAAAACGCAAAGAAGAAAAGGGTAAATATATTTTAATGCTTTTGTGTGATGTAATCAAGGTCATTTACTTTAAAAACAGTAGGCAATTGAAAATTTCAATACTATTTTGTGGGGACAAAAGTCACATGTGTTTTGATGATTAAAGAAAGTACACAAGAAAAGTCCAAAAATAAACTGAATGTTGAAAGAAATCAATCAATTAATTATAGATGAGACAAAACATAAAAATTTGCCAATCAGAGAGGTTGGGGGATTGCTAGATAAGTGTATAATATAATGAATCCTACAGAGATTCAAAGCAGAAATTGGTAACATCAAATAATTGGAAGTCAAAAAATATAAAATAATATTTGATGTGATGCCATTTGTTGATTTTCTTATTATTTCTTGTGCAACGAGGGTTTTGCTCAGAAAGTCTTTGCTTATCCCCATATCTTCAAAACCTATTTTGTCTTCCAGCAGATTAAGTGTTTCTATTCTAATGTTTAGGTCTTTCATCCATTTTAATTTTAGTTTCTTGCATGCTGAGTGATATGAGTCTAAGTTCAACCTTTAGCATGTTCCCAGCATCATTTGTGAGAGAGGCTACCTTTCCTCCAGCAAAGGAATTTGGATACTTTGTCAAAGATAATATAGTTGAGAGTGGCTGCAGTTGCTTCTTTATCTTCTATCCTGTTTCACTGACTCAGGAGTCTGTTTTTTGCCAGTACCAAGCTGTTGTTTGCTTGTTTGTCTGTCTGTCTGTTTTTCTGTTTTGTATCATTGTACTTTTGTAGCATAATTTGTAGTCTGGGACTGTGATGCCCTCTGCCTTGCCCTTGTTCCCAGAATTGTTTTTGCTATTCTAGGTCTCTTCTACTTTCATATGAATTTTAGGATTGTTTCCTCCAGTTCTGTAAGGAATGTTATTTTGGATATTTTGATAGGCATTGGATTAAGTCTATATAAGCATTTTGGGAGTATGGCCATTTTGGCTAGATTGCCTCTGCCTCTCCAGGAACAGAGGACATCTTTCTATCTTCTGCTATTCCATTCAATCTCCTTTTTCAGAGTACTCTGGTTTTCATTTTAGAGGTCTTTGCTTGTATATTTTAGCCCTCAAAGAGAGTATAAAACACTTAGGCCATAGAGAACAAAATGAAAAGAAAAAATTATTATTCCTCCTCCCCTAAAGAAATAAAAAAGAGAATTAAAATGAATATAAAGCCAAAGTTAAATGCCAATGTTAAATGCCAAAGTGAATGAGGTTCACCTCTTCTACAGAAAAGAAAGCAGAAAATACGTGGGCCAATTAGAAATTTAAACAGAACATATATATTCATTATTGTTCTCTATTTAGCTAGGAAAGTTTCATAATGTAGACTCACCTACAATGGTACTGAGAGCAAAGGAAAATTGCAATAATTTTTATTACAGACATATCTCAGATGTTTGCTGGTTTGATACCACACTATTAGGATAAAGGAAAAATTACAAAAAATTAGTTTTATGTACTTTATTGGTTTCCCATTGCATGTAAAAGTTATAATAGTATCATTTATTAAGCTTTCAATAGCATTATGTTTAAAAGTGTATATGCCTTAATTTAAAAATTCTTTATTGTTA
This sequence comes from Cuniculus paca, assembly GCA_004365215.1. Taxonomy (NCBI): domain Eukaryota; kingdom Metazoa; phylum Chordata; class Mammalia; order Rodentia; family Cuniculidae; genus Cuniculus; species Cuniculus paca. The sequence continues at coordinate 12,467 of RJWT010001286.1, read as the reverse complement.
AAAATGCTAACCATGATCAGAGTATTCAGAATTAGATCTTTTTGCTAGTGGAGGCCTCTGACTTGGTGTTAGTAGTTGTTGAAATGCTGATTGCTGAAGGATGGTGGTTATGGTAATTTCTTAGAACAAGAAAACAATAAAGTGTGCTGCATTGGAATCTCCCTGTCATGAAATATTTCCCTGTAGCATTTTATGCCATTTAATATCATTTAACAATGTCCACAACATCTTCACAAGGAGTAGTTTCCATATCAAGAAACCATTTTCTTTCTATATCAATAAGAAGCAATGCCCAAATTCTCATTTGTGAAAATTTTATCATGAGATCACAGCAATTCTTACATTTTCAAGGTCACATTTTAGTTCTCTTGGTATTTTTACTACATCTGTTGTTACTTCTTCCACTGAATCTTAAACTCGGAAGGCATCAATGAGGGTTGGCATCAGCTTTTTCCAAAATTCTCTTCATGTTGACATTCTGACCTCCCATGAATCACAAATCCCCTTAATGACAGCTGGAGAGTTGACTCCCTTCTAACAGGTTCTCCATTTACTTTGTCCAGATTCAACCGGGGAATCACAATCTATGTCTATTGCAGATATATACATATATATATATGTATGTGTGTGTATGTATATACATACATATATGTGTATGTATGCATGTGTATATGAGTACAAATTCAGAATCTTGCACTTACCAGGCAGGTGCTATGCCACTGAGCTAAATCCCTGGTCCCTGGCAGCTGTATTTTTATGAAATCTATTTTTTAAAATCACAAGGAATGAAAGTCAAAATTAGTTTTTGTTCCATGGACTGAAGAATGACTGTCATGTTAGCAGGTATGAAAACAATATTAGTCTTATTATAGATCTCCTCAGAGCCCTTGGGTGACCTCAGTGAGCATGAATATTTTGAAAAGAAACCTAGGGATCTTTTAACAAATTTTTTCTGAGGAATAGGTCTCAAAAATGGGCTTCATATATCTAGTAAGCCATATCATAAACAGACATACTGTCATCCGGGATTTGCTGTTCCATTTATAGAACATAGTTTAATATAACCATTAAAGCCCTAGACTTTTTGAAGGGTGAATGTGCATTGTCTTCAAGTTCAACTCACTAGTTGCACTGACTTCTGTTCTCCAGTTATGAAAGTCTCATCTTTCACTGTAAGACTCTTTCACTTGTATATTATAAAGATAACTTCTTCCCTTAAACCTCATGACCCAACTTCTGCTACCTGTAGACTTCTCTCCTGCAACTCATTCACTTTTCTCACATTTCTGATAACTGAAGAATCAAGAGAGGAGTCAGAACACACATTTAACCATTAAGTTTTCTTCTTAGATTACATTGTTTATGGCACCCCAAAGTGATAGCAACATCACAGACAACTGGCCACAGATATAATGATAATAAAAAGTTGGAAGTGTTAGAAGAATAACCACAATGTGATACAGAGACAAAGAATACGTAGTTAAAAAATGGTATTAGTAGACTCACTTGTTCCATAAACCTTCAACTTGTGAATACTAGAGCTATAAAATGCAATATAGTGAAGCACAATAAAAATGATACATTTATGTTCTTATGAGAAATCAGTCTTTTTCATCTGATGTTATATATGCTCTTATATAATTCACTAGAAATATAAAGTAATTCCTTCATTTTGAGAGATAATTTGAGAGTACCTTCCACAAAAGTCAAAACAAATAATATAATGAGAGATGATAAAAATCTACCCTTTTACTTCCCTAGAAGTCTGTTAGACTCTTTATTTAAATGAGGAATATTATAATCCCTAAACATTTAAAACTCTGAGTCAACAATCCAAACCCTCTAAAACCTTGGAAATTCTATCTTATTTAAATAAATATGTCAGGTATTGCTACTTCAATTTCTAATACATCTTGGGGAGATTTACCTTAACAATTCACAAAATTTCCCATTACATCAAATGTAAGCAAGAATCAAACAATAACATGGATGAAAGTGTCTTAAAGTAGGCTGCTAGGTATCATGTTCTAATGTTTTCTGGACATTGGTTCTGTGGGAAATTGTGCATTACTATACCAAAGTCCTGTGCAGGCTAGTTGTGTGGACTGCAAAAGAGTAAAGTGTGAAATTCAGTACTGCATTATGGCCCAACTTAATGTTCTCTGACCTGGGAAATTCTGAATTGGCATCATTTAAAGATCTTCCTTGTTAACCTTGTAGTCTTTTCTAAATTTAATTTTTTTTTCAATTCATGATGTCCCATGTCATAGTTACTGAATTCACATATCCGTTACTCAAATTTATTTGGACCTCTATGTAGGATATACCCAGAAACGGCAACATGCGTAAACTAAGACTAAAATAATTTTCTAAGAAATGTTTTTTCCTCAATTTTATTTCCACCTTTTTGTAAATTTGAAATAAAACCTTCTGCCTCTAACATTTTAATATTTTGTGTCCTATGTAGAAACAACATTAATATTTAATTCTAATTCTAAAAGGCTCATTAGAACCATTTAATAATGAGAGGATTTGTACCTCCTTACATATAGGGTCAGTGCTAGACAGGCCATCTTAAAATGCTTATTATTCTTGCTAGTTAGGTTTTTAAAATAAAAGAAAGTCTTAAATAGTTCCTGAATAGGCCAATTAATTCAATGAAAAGGCAAAGCACAGACAGAAAAGAACTACACATTTTATATTCTGGATTAATATAGAACATCTTGTTCATGAAAGAAAGTAAAATTCCTTCCAAGATGACCACTAGAAAGGAACACTTTATTGATAGGTTCAGAGACTCCTTGAGAGTAAGTGTAAAGATCAACTTACCCTGAATTTCTTCTAAAGGATATTTTCTGACATACATTGAAACATTCTTAAGCAATGCACATGATTTCCTTGATGGATTAGAACAATCAGAAATGTAATAGCTGAGTAAGCAATTATCCATCAAGTATTTATTTTGAGAAGTATTAAGGAATTGAATATTTTTGCTCCTTCATGTATATGGGAAGAATTTAGAATCTATTTTCTAGTAGGTGGAAATACATCAGAATCTAACACCAGATAGCATAATTTGTTATGAGAGTAAAGAGAGTTGAAAGTACTTTACCATATGCTTGCTTGTTCTTTAGAGTAGAATTAAATTATACTTCTGTGTGCATTTAAGGACAATCACCAAAAAAAAAAAAACCAAAAAAACCCCAGATTCATTAATTTAAATTAATCATTTGTATGTGCTTTATTTTCTCCAAAATAGTGGAGTATGCTGATAGGTATGAGAATATATAAATCTTATTACATTCTTTTCTAGAGTTTGCAGTAACTATATTAAGGAAGTAAATCAAATTTGTCTTTCAATTATTATAAAACTGCATAGATAGCTAAGTAATAGTATGGTGTTATTATGGTTGATTGTCTTCTTTTTAAATATGAGATAGAATTAAGTGCTTACATTATACACAAAAGTAAGTTTGTGTTTACATAAAAGACAATGGAATGCTGGCAATTAAATAATGGTCATAACCCTGAATGATGCAATAAGATGTGGAACATTTTGGGGTAAAATGTTCTACCCAGACTATTACATTTATAATGTTTCTCACCTGGCAAATGTTTGGGTGAAAACTTAACTAATTCTGCTTGCTTTCATTTTTCCTCTATACTTACAGGTCAAATAAAAGATTGAAATGTAATTGAAAACCAAATCCCAACATCCCAAACTTATTTCAACTGTGCCCTAAGTTAATAATTAAAAATAATGTAAACTTAAACCCTTGAGACTCTTCTGATACAGAAATTTGCATTCTTTCAAAGTCAGAAATAATTTTTTACCAAGAGGTTATTAGTATTTTTCTATGAAGCTTTTATTCAAAAGGTATAGTAAATCCCATAAAATAAAAAGAAAATTCATTATTGTGAGATAGAGTGCTTCAATGAAGCAATGCGAAAATTCAAACTACGGAGTGTATATATTTCCTGATTGCACAATGTCTATCTATCTATCTACCTATCGAGAGATTTTTTAATATTCCAACAGAGAAAAATTTAAATATTAAGATAGTCATTTATGTCACATAAGAGTGCAAATAAATAAGACTTAAATTTTAAGCCTCCAACAGTGCCCTGATAGAAATCCACTGCCGCTGAGGCAGTAATCTATAACAATCATTTGACCAACTGATCTTATAATAGTAAACTATCAGAATTCAATTTGGGTATTATAAAGCCCATAATTTAAATAGAGCATTGCTAGGATATTCATAAATTGAAGTTACAAAGTAAGTTCCAGAAGAATATTCATTTCATCATTTATACATTCAGTTTTGGATTACTCTAATTTCTAAAGTACAGAATTTTTCCCAGAGTTTTTCTTCTACTCTGTAGACAAAAACCAATGTCTAATGTAACCTGGTAAAGATATCACTTGTTTAATACAAAAGCCACATATAATAAAGTTTGTCTAGGATCAGAATTAATTGCTAGGAAAAATTTCATGCTTCTCTTAATGGTGTGGCTTAAACACCTTGATTTTCATTATCTGGATTTTGCTGTTGAACAATTTCTGTAATCAGACACTTGGAGAGAGTTCCAGGTGTAATATTTTGCTTTTGCTCTATCTGAATGAACTTGAAAGAAACAACCTAAAATCCTATAAAAAGTGAGTAGATCTATAAATAAATAAAAATTCTTGCAAGAAACTCAAATGTCCAATAAACATATGAAAAGTTCATAATAACAAAATCAGATTATAGCATAGTACCCTATTGACTGATCAAATATTTAAAATATACATTATTCAATAGTAATGTTATACAAATATTCTCATTCATAAATGAAAAAAAGTGCTTTATAAGAACTGGGGTCCACCTTGACCATTCCAGTCCCCTACAGGAAGAGTCACTAATCTTTAAGAATGGTCACTTGATACATAACTCTCTTCCCTATTCTTCCTGATTTGGTCAATTTTACCTGAACAATCAATCTTATTGGTTGACCGTAGTTCTGTCCCACCTCATGCCCACTTGCCTTGCGAATTCCCAGGTTTTCCCCATCTTGGACCCATCTCACTTCATGGGTTTACTCTATAAAAGTCCCTAGAAAAGCCAGAGTCTTTGGCAACCCACTCGGGACCTCTTCTGTCTCTCTCTCAGACAGAATGTTTCTTTCTTTCTTTCAATAAATATATCCTGCTCGTAAAAAAAAAAAATTAAAATAAAAAAAGAACTGGGGTCTTAAATTTTTTTAGTTAGTTTTTAATTATTTTTAACCCTAGTAAAATATTAAGACGTGCCTATATAATTTTTCCCACAATTCCGTGCTGACAAGGATGATGATGATGATGATGATGATGATCATGGGCTAAACTTAATAAAATATTGTCATGTTAATTCATTAAGTATAACAATAATCCTATGTAACATGTACTGTTATTATCCTTACTTACGAGAAAACTAAAGACTAGAGAACTTTTAGTAACAGTTTCACAGTTTTTCAGTAATGGCCCCTGGGAATTCATCAAGCTTTTGGATGTAATAAAGTATGTTGAATGTACCACCTAATAGAAGATTATGTTTGACATATTCTTTGGTAAGTCTCATGAGACAGGTCAACTGAGCTCATATGTTTTTGAAATGCAGAAAAAAGCAGAGAGTATATAACAAAACGTTAGTGTTATTTCTTCTCTGATGGAACCACAAACATTTTTATTATGTGTTTTTTTTCTCTCTCTGTAGATAGGTACAGATATAGAGGAATGGAGACATTTTCCCCATATTAAAAATCAAAATGTTATTTTTAATTAGAAAAACATTTAGAAGGGAGAAAAATCCACAATTCTCCACAAAAATGAAATAATGTGTTAAGATCTTTCTCAGATTTATGCATTTGAAAACTAACCTTGTTAAAAGAAACATAGCAATGTTACCTTCAGAAATTAGGGATAGAACATGTATTTATTAAATAGCATACTCATCCATAACTTGATGAGAGGCACTATTTTTTCTTAACCCATAAAAACCCGTAAGAGCAAAATTTGACTTTCCATAAAGAATTCTTTGAAAACTGGGTTGATCACTCACAGTGTTTCTGTTATAAATATTACTTTGTAACAAATCTCTCCAGTTATATATACATTCTCTTTGCTTCTTTTTTACCTTTAATATTTTACATGTATTATTTTCAAGTATGAAATATGCTGAGTTCTTAGAAGAGTCTCATAAAATATACAAAGGCATGTAGGCTTGACAATAAATCTGAGTTATCTTGACTTTTATAATCAATTTTTTTTTCTAAACATCACACATTGGGAAAACTTAGAAGGTCTGGTAATTGGGTTTTATTTAACATCTGTAACATGTTAAATTTTTATATATTGGATGTCCATATTGGATGATTCTTGTTCTGTCCTCACATGATAGAAGGGTTGAGGGAGCTCAATGAGGTCTCTTTTCCAATTACTTACAAAAAGCTCCACTTCCCAATACCATTATATTAATCACTAGAATGGCAAATATTTGAATTTTAGGAGATACAGCTATTATGCCTATTGTATCTCTCTGTTTTTAGATTATTATCCCACTAATTTGGTTCTTTTTGCTGTAGTCATCATTCATCCATTCAAAGAGTCAATTATTTGTTGAACATCTACTTCATGCAAAGTAAGAATAGGGGCACATATTCAATTTAGAAATTTGAAATATTAACACATGAAGTTAAATAGGAATGATAAGCATCATGTAATATATAAAAATGTAAATTATATCTGTTACCACATGTGAGAGGGTATTTTATGAAAAATACATCTTAAAATATAGGATAAGGATGAGTGGGGGAATTTCACCTTATATGCATTTCTTAGTTAAATGCAGTGATACTTCTGACCACCCAAAAATAAAGTACGAAGACAAGTTGTGTACTTACTGATTCAAAGATGTGTTTTAAGCCTCCTTAGAAAGGGAAAACTCAGTTATTTCAAAAGTGAACTCCATATGGAAAGCCAGTTTTTCAAGCACCACTTTCTTAACATGTTTTGAAGTCCAATAATGCTTTTATTCTTTGATTTGATTGGTGTTATTCTGTTTTCTATTATTTGATTGCAATATGTGAGAAGGTATGAACAGGTATTTTGATTGGTTTTATGCTATTTTGTTTTGCTTGACTTTATTGTGTGTGAAGGTATGAACAACTATTTCAAAGAAAACAAGAGACACTATGGTAGTCACTGTTGATTTCCTGTTGTCTCGTTTTGAAGTCCTGTGTTGCTTGCATTGTTGTGTTCTGACCTGCCTTGTTTTGTTTTGTTTTGTTTTGTTTTGTTTTGTTTTGTTTTGTTCTTCTCTTTAAAATGAAAAAGAAGTGAACTCCAAAGCAAACCACTATGGGACTCAGTAAGAATTGCCAGTGTAGATGTGTTTCTCCCATGGGCTGCTCTGTGGAGGCCTCTGTACACTGAGAATCATCAGAGGCTTCTTAAACTGTGGCTATGGTTCACCTCAGCAAAGCTGATGTGACCAGGTAGAAGCTAATAACTAGAGAGAACTGGATCAGAGAAATGATGATTTGAGCTACCCTGAAAACAATATAAATAGAAGCACAGAAAGCAGAGGCTCTGAAGTAGGTCAGGTTGTGTTAGATTTTGGCTTTAGATCTTCACAGAAAATCTGCTGTTGGAAAAATCGGAATGTCTTATGTTGTTATATGAAAAGTGGAAATAACTTTAATTTTTCAATGTTCTTGTTTATAAAATGTCTGCCTTTAGTACACAGTAATAATAGCGACTATTATTATCATATTACATGTATGGTAATTTTAAAAATAGTTTCCACATGTAAAAGATACCATAGAAGCAAATCATATTTTTCTGTTATATAATAGCCTGGAAAAAACATTTTCCCTTTCAAAGAAACTGTTCATTCCATTAGCAAATATTTTTTTCTAGTGTGTTCAGATCAGTATTTGTGTCAGGAAACAAAACCATCAGTTTTTGTTAAACAAAAGATTTCTAACACTTGGAGAATCTGAATATCTAATAGAGGATGTAAAGATAAATTTTATATTTTTCTCTGCCTTATTAGGTCTGTTTCTCAGGAGAATCCTGATTTATGTGTGCAAGGAAAAGACAAAAGTGATGGAGACAGTGCTAAGACTTTATTAAATTTAAAAGTTAAAACTGAAAGAAGTGGAAATTAAAGTTTATATTAAAATATATATCATAGTCAATATTTTCTCACCATCTTTTTCTGTAACCTGGTGCCTAAAAACGACTTCATGTTACGATTTAAAGAACTGAGAAAATTATCCATCAAGCCACTCTTCTCAATAAAAGTAGAAGACTGGGCAAGATTATGAAGGTCTTCCCAACTTCTATCCATTAGCTCTAATAACTGATATGTAAGCCCTGATCTTATTGGCAAAAGTAAAGCATGGCAGAGTTTGACTTTGATGAGTTTAAAAAGTGCTTTGAAGGGTCACTATTTATCAGCTTATTTGCTGACTTATCTTGGCTTGGCTAGAAGGGATATTTAACTGCTGAAGCACATAGCTGAGGCAATTGAAATTTATGATATTTTTGTAGGTCACCTTTAACATAATTAAAGTAGAGTTAATTATACATATATTTTATTCTACAGGTAATAAAGACAAATAAAGTAGATACTCTGTTCACTAACTTAGAGGCTCAGAATAGACTGAATACTACAGGTGCAACACATTTTCTTAAAGTGCCCATTGCCTTCAGGCTATGTGCAAAGTCTACAGTGAGGATGAAGGAAGTTATTGAATTTTATTATCATTAGACTCTTCAGTTTTTGAACAAAACTAATCTTTCCACTTAATCTACATACATCTTAACCCTAATAAGAAAAAAAACACTTCAAGAGGCAAGAAAAATTATCATGCTTCTTCAGTTAAAATTAAATTCGTACAAAGACTGTATTCTCCACTGTACCTATTTTTTTTCCTAAGATGAAATTAAATTCTCAGCTGAGTGTATTGTTTCCAGAAACTGGCTTTCATTTCTGGCTTTTTCTTGTAGAAAAATGAACTTGTTGTTTCTTTTAATTTCTGTTCATCTCTGTGTTAGTTTTTTAAAAGCACTTCGAAATTCTTCAAATCAAAGCTCCTATAACCTGAGAAATAATAATAAAAACTTCTTTTTCTACCTGAACCTTACCTTTTTGCACTACTTCTGTAGCTATTTTCAATCAATGATTGGAAATTTGAGGCATGGTAATTTTGTATAATTGTTAAAATGCCTAAATATATGTATGTTCATTTTAGCTTAGAAATTTTTCATCTTTTATTTTGGAATTGAGCCTTATCTGTCATAATCTTTTCAGTTTTGGATAAACTTTTATAACATAAAAATTTGAATTTAATTAAGTTAGAGTAGTGAAATCCAAAGCAGATGTTATTTTTTTTTTTTTTTTTGCAGCACCAGGGATTGAACTCACAACCTTGCGCTTGCCGGGCAGGCGCTTAGACCACTGAGCTAGATCCCAGGCCCGCAGATGTTATTTCTAGGAGAGAATTTCATTTTATTTTATTAAGTACGGTTGACAAAAAATCATGTGTTTAAGGTATAGATCATGTTTTGCACAACATACACATTGTAAAATGATTAATACAAGCAAGCTAACTAACATACCCATCACAGGATAGAATTTCAATAATAATAAAAATAAAGATAGAGGAAAATCATTAAAAGAATAAAAGTATTTTGAATGCAAATCAAGTATTATGTTGTACGTCTGCCTCAGAATAATGTTTTGCCTTTGTATCAACGTAAGTAGCTAGTAAAGTGACTATGATATCCTAATAGATTTTAATAACTACAAAGTTATTATTTGATCTTGTCTTCCAGAACAAACACTGTAACATTTATGTTGAAAATAATATTAATGGAAGTTTTGCATTTAAAACAGGCTTGTGATACTATAATGAAATATATGCACCTGCTGGAAGGATTCTTAAAATATTATTGTCATACCTTATAATTTGGGCATAATTATGAGTAAGAAAAAGGGACTTGATTAATTATGAAATTTAAATACTTAATTTAATGCTGTTGAAGAATTCTTGGCCTTTAAATCTATTTTTCCTTCTTAAATATTTGATATTCATCCGTAATTCTTTTTACATAATTTAAATTACATTTGCTTCAAACTAAATTCATTTTCACTTTATCTTCAACATAGACAATCACTATATTTATTAGTGGAAATTCTCTTTATTACTCTGAATGCTTTCATGGCCAAAACAAATAAACAAACAAACAAACAAAAAACACTTCATTATTAAGTAAACTTCAGTCATGTATTGCCTGGTTTTAATGTCTACGTTTTTTTATTTATTGAACCTCTAATTGCCAAAATCATAATTCATGGAAAAGCTTATGATAAAAGTAAGTGAATATAGAAAGGATTGATAGCTTGAAAAACAAAAAATAAAATTAAAAATATTTTTATAGAAAGGTCAGTGCAATCTATTGAACAATTTAAAATTTTCAGTGTCATCCTAAAAGAACAAGAGGCCTCTACTGAGCCTAAAAAGGCCAGTATATTCCACAAACCTTCATGAAACCTTATTGTGGACAGCCAATTCATGCCAGTATTTTGTATGTATTGCATTCACAAACTTAGAATAGGGCTCCTGCCTATCATTTAGTCTATCCGATCCTTATTCTAGTATATTATTTCTGGGCATTTGAATTCTAGGTTAAGACTTTTGTATCCCTTGATGTCATTGATAATGTACATAAGTACATTAGTAATATGCACATTGTATATAAGTGTAGATACCTAACTGTATTTCCAGTATCTTGAGTTTTATTGCTCTTATGTATGTTTTCTATTTGATATTTTAGCTTTCAGTAGTAGACTAGATTTGCTGTCAGTGAGAAAGAAATAGTTCTTTCTTTAGAAAACATCAAAGACCAGGTAGAAACATGAGGGAGAAGTAGGGGAGAGGAGAGGGAGAAGGGAAAATATACTTTCTGGCTTTATCTGAGAAAGTGAAATTGTAAAGACACATTGCCAGATTTCCTGCTGAAAACTAAAAGCATTTTGTCTGTGGCATAACTATGAAAAAAGAAAACATATCAAAATAAGGAAATAAGTCCAGTTCCTTCTAATTTTGTTTTTTTTATTTAATTTTCTAATATTCTGTTCTTTGCTGAGATTTAACTTTTACATAGTAAAATGTACAAATATTAAAAATACAACTTAATAAAAGTCTAAAATTTTATACCTTCGTGTTACTGATGTTGAGGATAAGCTGTCTAGGAAAATTATAACACCCTGTGGGGCCTTCCTCTGCTTGTCGAACTCCATTTTCTTCGTGTCAGTGATTACTACTGTATTGGTTGTTGATTCTTTGTTTGGTTGAATTTTGTGGTTATTGTTGAAGTTTGTTTCCTTGTTGTTGTTTTGTTACCTTTAAACTTTTAATTGATTAAATTTTTAAATTCTCCTATGTTATTACTTCTTACTTTTTAGAGTAGTTTTATGCTGAGAGTAGAATTGAGAGTAAGCTACAGATAATTCTCCCATCCTACACATGAGTAGCCTCCTCCATTATCAGCATCATGCATGAGAGTACTGCATTTCTTACAATTGACAAAACCATGCTGACATATCATTATTCACCCAAAGTCAATAGTTTACTTTATGAATTACTCTTGGTGTTAAATATTTTGTGGATTTGGACAAATGTATAATGACATGTATCCACCATTGTAGTATTATACAAATTTTTTTTACTGTTCTAAAGTCTTATGGATTATGCTTTTTTCATTCTTCTTCTCCTGCAGTTCCTAGCAATTATTGATCTTTTTACCATCTCCAGTTCAGCTTTTTCCAGAATATCATATGGTTGAAATCATATAGTGTGTAGATTTGTCAGATTGGCTTCATTCCCTTAGTGATATGCATTCAGTTTCCTCCATGTCTTTTTGATAACTCTTTTCTTTTTAGTGTTGACATAATTTGATTTTACTACATTCTAAAGTCTTCCAATAATCCATATTTCTTTTGCATGTGCTCTCAAGATAATGACAAATAATCCAAGTCTAACATGACATTGTCTTTAAGTGAGTGGGAACTTAAGAGGGATAACATTTAAATTTCAAATATGCAACACTATTTTTACCCTGAATAGTAGCTTTTATGATTTCAAAGAAGAAACTTAAAAAGTGTTATCTTGCTCTTCAGAAGTACAGAGTCTATACATAGAAGATACATGGCAGTGTGTACACAGTAGTAATTATTTCCTCTACCATCTCTTTTCCAAGTGCAGAATGATGCAAACCACATTACTGTATCTACTTTCCCAGAGAAGAAACACTGTTCCATGATCAGTAAAGGTCATATGAAGGTTAAATAACTTTATACTATATTCTAACTTCTATTGATGATATATTAAAAAAGCATATTGAGAATTAAAAGATCATTCTGGCTTCAGTATCTGAG
>RJWT010001285.1:0-49979 GCA_004365215.1 Cuniculus paca | reverse complement strand
GATTGAAGATCTAGATGTTAAAATGTAAAGAAGCCAGAGGTGGTGGATATGCCTGCAATTCCAGCACTTGAGAGACTCAAGCAGGAGGATCACTGAAAGTTCAAGGCCAGCCCAAACTACATAGTGAAACCGTCTCAAAAAAAAGTCAAATACATAATAACGAAGGCTGAAGAGGCTAAGGGGGAAGCCCTTCTACATTGCTGGTGGGAATATAAATTTGTACAACCTCTAAAGCAATCAGTATGAAGATTCCTCAAAAAACTAAAAGTAGAAATTCCATTTGACTTGGCTATTCCACTTCCAGATGTCTTCCCATCAAACTTAAAAAGATACCATACCACAGTGATATGTGCGTAATAATGTTACAGCAGCATAGTTCGTTATAGCCAAATCTTAAAAGCAATCTCCATGTTCACCAACAGATGACTAGATAAAGAAAATGTGGCAGGGCTGGCTATAGCTCAGTGGCACAGCACCTGCCTGGCAAGCACAAGGTCGTGAGCTCAATTTCAAGTACCGCAAAAAATAAAAAAAGAAACAAAAGAAAATGTGGCATTTATACAGAATGGAGGGATAAATCTGAGTTATTTGTAGGAAAATGGATATACCTTGAGACCACATGTGACACATAAATCAGACACACAAACTTAAATATTTACATGGTTTCTCTTATATGAGAAATCCAAAATATAAAGAACAAAATAAAAGATAGATGGAAAGATAGAAAATAGGGAGATACATCTTTTCCAAATGAGAGGGGGACCAAGAGATGGAGAGGGAAGAGGATCAAAACCAGAATTAAAATGTATTATGTACATATACCAATCATTATGTGTGGAAACAACAGTAAAAAATAAAAACTGACACGAAAATTAAAATGGAAAAGCCCAAGTCAAAAAAAAAAGAATCTCCCAGCTAGGCATGGTGTTGCAGCTTCGAGTCCAGCAAAACCCAACTACCTCAATGATTTAATGAGACCCTCACCTTAAAATATAAATATACAAGGCCTGGACATAGAGTTCAAGGTGAATGCCCTGCATTCAATCCCCAGTACCACCAAAACCAAAACAAACAAAAGACTTCCCAAGAAGGAATGTATATCCTGGCCAAACACACAGGAGAGATTTTTTTAAACAGAAACAAACTAGACTGCTATGAGATAATAAGCATTTAGATCTGCTCTTAGGAGCTACCACCCTGCAAACACCCACAGTGACCATCTGGTGACACTGCAGGCTGGCACTGAGAGAACACAGGACCCAGAACCAGAATCACAACTCGACTCTACCACAGCGCACACTCCAGCCTGACATCACCCTTCAAGAGGCGCAGCCAGTGTCAAGGACACTGAAGTAAACATTGCACCTTTTGGGCACAGGTCTTCTTGTTTTCACTTTTTTTTGCTCAGGTTCACTCTCTGCACTGGTGCCTTGTTCCCGTTCGTCTTCTGAGGGCTCCCGTTTCCATTTTTCTCTGCAATCAAAATCAAAACAAAACAACTTTTTTCTAAAAGAAATTCTTCCAGCTACACCATCTGACATTACAAACTGCAATCGGGTAATCTGAAATGCACAGCATGCATATTTCAGATCTACTAGAAGAGATTTATTTTAGTTCCTTTTAAATTTTAGTTGCATTACATACTATCTATTCCTACTTTATCTCTGGTAACAAAACATATAAAAAAGGAAAGCATGGATGTATTTTTCAAACCATTTTCTTCTGAGGGGAAAATGCTACTAAGTTTCTCAATTCCTTTTTGATTTACTACATCACAGACAAGACTAAAAGCTGTAATACATACCAAGCCAATGGCCCCCAAATTTTAGCATGCATCAGAGCCAACTGTTTTTAAAAAAGTTGCCAGGCTCCAAGTACAGTGTTTCAGATTCAGGAGGTTTCAGGTGAGGCCTGAAACTTTGAATTTTAACAAAGCCACACATGATGCTGATTAATAGTTTTAAACTAACTAAGAACCATTATATTACACATTTCAGGCTTGAGAACATATTTGAAGAAATACACTTGGCAAGCTGAGACAGGACAGCCATGAGTCAGAGGCCAGCCTAGGCTACATAGTGAGTTCAAGGCCAATCTGACCTACATAAGACCTTGTCTTAAAATAAAATTAGAAAAAATCCTGAAATTATTTTTCAGTTACAAAGCTACCACTGAACTGAACAGCCTATTCAGGCAATGGTATAACTTTTAATACTTATCAGATAAGGAGGATGGTTTTTCTCATTTCTTGAGATCTTAAGAAGGCTTGAAAGAATCACAAAACTACAGGTTTATTCCTAAAAATCAAACACGGTATCTCAGTGCCTAGCTCATTTCTCAACTGTAGAGAGGTAAAGGAATATCTACTAGCTACTGGGCTATTAAATACCTAGAAAAAAAGTGGCAGGCAATACCTGAAATTTCGCTGTAAACAAAACAATTATCACTGTGCCTCTGGTACTTTTACAGGAAATTAGGCCATATTTTAGTGCTTATTTTTTTATGTCCGTTAATAATTGTTTTATATAGTTGAATGCACTGGTATTTGGTGCATCTATATTTATGAATGTTATCTCTTCCTCTTGGATTGTTCCCTTTACAAGGATATACTGACTTTTGTCTCTCTTAATCTGTCTTGGCTTGAAATCTACTTTGTCTGCAAATAGAATAGCTACCTCTGCTTTTTCCTGAGTTCCTGTCCCATGCATTATTGTTTTCCATCCTTTGACTTTCAGTTTATGAATTTCTTTTTGAATTAAATGTGTTTCTTGAATGTAGCATATTGTTGGATCTTGCTTCTTGAGCCATCCTGCCAGTATGTTTCTTTTGATTGATGAATTCGAACCATTAGCATTAATGGTTATAACCAACAATGTATTGACTTATCCTTGTCATGTAATTTTCCTGTTGTTGGCTCCCTTATTTTCCTCACTGTTGAACTGCTTCCCTTGCCTGGTAGATTCATTCTGTTGGGGTTCATGGAGTTGTAATCCTGATTATCTCTCTGTAGAATGTCCTTCAGAACATTTTGAAGGGCTGGTTTGGTGTTCATGAATTTTCTCTGTTGTTCTTTGTCCTGGAAGTATCTTATTTCTCCATCGATTTTGAAAGATAGTTTTACAGGGAGTTATCACTCTGGGTTGGAAGTTGTTTTCTTTCAAGGCTGTTTTCTTTCCAGTTTCTCCTTGACTTGAATTTGTATTGAGAAGTCTGCTGTGAATCTGATGGGCTTTTCTTCATAGGTGATTTGTGTCTTTTCTCTAACAGCTTTTAATATTCTGTTCTTGTGTTGAATTTCTGGAATTTGAACATTGTATGCCTTGGTGGAGGGTTTTTTTTTTCTTTTTAATCATGGCTAATTGGAGTTCTACATGCCTCACTTATCTGTATGTCCAATTCTTTTTCCCTGCTTGGGAAGTTTCTGCCATGACTTCTGTGAACAGGTGTTCTACATCATTTGTGACAGGTTCTGCCAGCCTGGGGCTTAGCTATCTCTAACATGGCATTTGTCCAACTTGGCACTGGGCTGCAAAAAACTGCAGCATGTCTCTCCAAAAGCAACTTCTGGGTTCTTCTAGTTCCAGAAATAAAACTCCTGCTCCCTCTTTGCACATGTGCCAAGCCCTCTCCAATCTCAAGACTCAACCAACCAAGTGCTCCAACCCCAGCCCAACTCCATAAAAGCTGTTCCCCAGCTCCCCCTTTTCTGAGGGAATCCTGCACTCTTCTGCTGCCCTCCCATGCCCACAATAAAGGACTCTCTTCCCCCACCCCGTCTCTCAACTGGGCCGAAAAACCTAACAATTTGCACTATATCTTGCTTTTTCATTGATCCTGATCAATCTTATGTCAGCTCTTCTTTATATCATTTAGCAGCTACTGGATTGATTTCTTGTGGTTCCTTACCATTTTTAAGAAATCGCTCTTTTCATAATCAACCCCACACCTGTTTTCTACATCAAAATTCTGTCTTCATATTGACTCATTCTCATGCATATATTTTCAATGGAATTTTTAATCTCCTGTATATCTGTTTGAATCTGCTTCATAGATTCCATTTATTTCCTATGTTGGTCATTCATGGTTTCCATCATTTTCCTAAGCTCTTCTATTTTATCTGTATCTACTCTAGTGTCACTAACCATGTCTTTCACTATAGTCACCATCTCTGTAGTTATCGGAAAAATTATTTCTGATTTGACTTTTTTTTCTAGAGCCTCATTCATCTGCTTTGTTACTTTTGCTGTTACTACTTCAGAGTCCAAATGGGTGGCTTCCAGATTTTTCCACCTCATTGTGAAATAAGGTCACAGTAAAGACAACTGCTATAGAACTGCAAAGTCAAATCAGTATTTTTCATAGAAGAACAGGTCAAAAATAATAGTGAAAGCTTATTCCAAAAAAGAGGCTGAGCTACACAGACCTTAAGCTTTTTCTAAAAGCTACATGAGTTACCCTATCTACACCTGAACTGCCTTAGGATTGGTACTTTTACTATGTACACTTCATAGCCATTTCTCTAGCAGTAGACAACTTCTTGCATGTCTTTTTAGTCCAAGTTTATACCAGAGCATAACAGAAAGTGCTCCTTTGTTAAGTAAAGATATTAAGGAATGAGTCATTATCAAACTGTCAGACATGCAGGGTTACTTTTGAAAGGAAACTCCTAAGACAGTAAGACCTGTTATTAGTTAGTATCTATCAGTCTCTTTAAAACAAAGACCTTATGTTTAACCATTCTGGGTACCCATCTTATTCTGCTTCCCTAGAACCTAATAAAATAAACGTCTACTAAAGAATCCAAGTTACAGAACGTGATCTGCAGGATAGAAGATATTCCCAGCAAATGTGAAACTGATGCTTGGGTCTACAGTCTCTACTGAACCAAGTTTTCGCCTCAGATGGAGCTTACTGTCACACTAGACAGAAGTCATTTCACAGGAAAAAAGGCTTAGAAGAATAGGAACATTTAAGACTCAAAAAAACACAGATCAGGTGAGAAAGATCCATAGTCAAGTAGTACACATGTGTACTAATGTACACATATCCTCCAGGAATTGACAATCAAAACCAGAGCCACCTATAAGATCTACAAGTATGGGAGACTAAAATGGCAGAAAACGCTGAAAAAATGTGTACTGACACTAGTACTCACCACTCAAATTACTGATTTATAGGCAACCAGGAAAACTTAGAATTACCCAACATTGGGGCGCGGGGGGCCCTTAGGAAATCAATTGGTCTTAACCTCTCCTCCCAGAAGGAAACTGAATGCCAGTGAGAGTAAGCTGTAGGAACCTACAGCAAACCTCCAGCCCTGCCAATCCCAAGAACACCCAGACAAATGGAGGTGTAGCAGGGCTGAGTGTATGTTGTTTTTGAAACTAGCAGTATTATTTTGTGTTTTAATTTTCATCAACAAGAAAAACAGAATTAGCAACATTAAATCACCCTGTAAGAGGTGAAAGATTATCATACATGAAAAGATTACTTCTTGCCCCTATGGATGCACAAGGCTGTCATACACATTCACTTTCCTACACCACTGGTTTCTTACCAAATACCAGTGTTTAAATCCCCCGCTACCCCAACTAGACCATGGTTTATAATTCCGGTTACAAAGAGGAGTCTAAGCTGGGCGTGGTGGCGCACACATGTAATCCCAGCACTTGGGAGGCTAAGGCAGGAGGCCACAAATTCAAGGCCATCCTGAACTATATAGTGAGCTCAAGACTAGTATGAACCACAGGGCAAGACCCTGTCTCAAAAATCAAACCAAAAAACATACAAAAAAAATCCAAAGAGTTGTCTAAAACAAATGATCTAAATAAACACTGTCTTTTCATGTAACAAAAAAAAATCTGAATTTTGTATCTAATTATAAGAGGAAATCAGGGCCAGGGATTTAGCTCAGGGGCTTAAGCACTTGCCTGGTAAGTACAAGGTCATGAGTTCAATCCCCAGTACCAAAAAAAAAAAAAAAAAAAAAAGAGGAAATCAATGGAATTTTGGCCTAAATTTTCAGAATTAAGAAGAAAAATACCAAGATTTAGCCAGTGAGACCGTATGATAACATAAACAAGCAAGGAATCTAAATGCAAGTTAATTAGATCTAGTCAATCTTCAGTTGGCAGAATACGGTTGGCAGAACACAAACCCTGAGAGGGGCAAATTAAATCTAAGCAACTGTGAAGCAGGTAATGAGCAAAGGCAACTTTCAAATACAACGAGCCTGAATTTTGGTCCAGAGCTGTGAAGGCTCACCACTAAACGTCTAGGAGCCTACAGAAGAGACTTCCTTTCTCATCTACTTTAGAAGACAGGTCAGGTCAGGGAAGGAGCAAAGCAGCTGCTTAAACCTGTTCAACTTTTAGAAGAGCACCTTTCATGAATGATTCCCCTCTGCACCTAACAGGGATTTTCTTCCACTGTGTGGCAGGTTTATGACAGATTCCCAATTCAAAACAAGGGAAAGCAATAAATAACTACATTCCCATAGAGCAGTTTGGCATTATTACAACCAAAATACTTAACATCCTCATTGGGAGAATTGTTCTGGAACCCTTACAGTGTCTTTCAGAAATATCAGGCCATGAGTCTGCAGAAATTCCACTGATCACTGCCCCAATTTGGATAACACTGATATTGCATAAAAAAAAACATTCAATAATTTTAACAGCATGAGTGGGTTCAATAAAATTCAATTTTGTTTGTTTGTGTGACTTAGGGGTTACAATCTACTGGAGATAGGCAAAGATGCAAGGACTGCAAAAATGAAGAAGAAGAAATCTCATAGCCATCATTAGTATATGGACGAGAACTGACGCCTTTTCACAAAAGAAGCTAGGAATAGATTCTTAATCCAGTCTCTCAAATTTCAACATTGCTTAACTAATTTTAGAAAATGTTTTAAATATCATGTAGGCTCACTATGCTATGTAACTTCTTTTAAGTTTAAAAAATGTTAATATACTACTCTAAAAAGCTAGCCTCTTTATAATTCTCTAAAGAACATATTCCCTTTTAAGACTGCATTTTTCAAAAACAGGAATGTCATAAAAGCAAAGGCTGTGAAAATTTTCCACATAAAAGGAACCTGAGGCCAGGTACTGTGGTGCACACCCATAATCCCAACATTCAAGGAGGCTGAAGCAGAAGGACTAGCCTAGGCAATTCAGAGACTTAGTAAGACCCTGTCTCAAAAAATAAAGGGTGGGGACATAGCTCAGTGGGACGGCCCTAGCACCTTGGAAGGGATGGAAGGAGGGAGGGGAGAAAATTAAGTACAGCTCCTGACCCTAGACTGACTCCTGTAATAGTGGCAGAACCATGGGTCAACTGACAAAGCTGGAATATGAACTAAACAAAAACACTTCAATCATGTTGAAACTACCCTTACTCTTAAGAAATATATACCTTACACGGGAATTAAAAAGGAAGTTTAGTCTCAAATGGTTCAGCTGTGTGTGCGTATGTGGGGAGAGAGAGGGAAGCAGTAGTCCACAATAAAGCAGGTGAAAAAATGTATTTTTAAAAGAAAGCAAATGGGGCAACAAAGGTGGTCACTGTCAAGCATAAGAACAGTACACAAGGTATTCTTCGTACTATACTTTCATTCTGCACCTTTTTAAAAGTTTGAAACCAATTTCTTTAAAAACCAGTTTGGGCTGGAGGAGAAGTTCCATGGTGCAGTACCTCCTGAGCTAGCTCGCACCAGACTCTGGGTTCAGCTACCAACACCACCCCCACCAAAAAAAAAGCAATAACAAAAACACATACGGAGCTTTAAAAACAGTTAGTTTCCTTCTAAAAATTATTTTAAACAATCTGTGAATCCAAATCTTCAGAGTTTCACAAACGCCTTTCCTTGTACTAACACATGAAAATGTTCATTCCTTTGAGCCTCTCAATCCTTAACTTCACCTGCTCACACACCAGGCTGCGACCCGGTTGTTCAGATCACAGCGCCAGGGCCCTGGCCAAGACTCAAGTGTTAGCTTCCCACGGTCTGGTCCACATGGACACTGAGAAAGGTTCCTCAGAGGCCATCAGACCCGTCGCACGTGGAGGAGAGTCTCCACCCTGATCGTGGACTTAAGCGGAACAACCGCTTCCTACAATGCCGATGTTTAAAACACAAACAAAAACCGGAAGTACCACAGTAGAACAACATTAAATATTTGACTTTTCTGCAAAGTTCTTTAATCGTCTACATTTAATGTCACAAAATCTTAGCAGAGTTTCTGATTACTGTTCAATAGGCAGAATCAGTATTACTCTATTTGGTAAATAAGGAACTGGGTTTTCAAAACTCAAATTATTTGCCTTAGATATTTTAGAATCAGAGACTACATATGTAGAGGGATCTCTTCATGGAAGCCAAAGTTAATCATTTAACATGAGAATCCCTCAACTAGCATGCAAAGTTCTAAATATCTAAATTTTTCTAAGAGGATCTATGAAATTCCTATAGTACAAAGGACTGCACCTTCTCCAAAAGAGATACTAAAAATAATTTTTCTCATCATGTAGATTACAATTTCACATTAAGGTCAAGAATTCATTTTCCGATTTGTGAGTTAACAGTATTAATATTGTAAGGAAGGAACAGTTTTTTGGGAAAAGGTCTCATTACATAGTCCAGGCTGACCTTGAACTCACAGCAATCCTCCTGCCTCAGCCTCCCAAGTGCAGGGATTACAGGTGCACCCCACCATACCTAGCAACAGTATGTAATTTCATACCAAAATGGGTCCCCAGTCAATACAACTTAGTCATAGCGACAAGAAAAACCAATGAATACAAAAAACAGCAAATTTAAATTTGTTGGGCCGGGGATCTAGCTCAGCGGTTTAAGTGCCTGCCTGGCAAGCGCAAGCTTGTGTGGGTTCAATCCCCGGTGCCGCAAAAAAAAAAAAAAAATTAAATTTGTTTCTTATTTAACTACAATACCAAGTACATGTATATTTGGTATTTATTCACATTTTAACCTATGCTAATGTGCAAACCAGACCGGGAAGCTGGGGCCTGGCCAACCCACAGGCTCCTCGTGGTCACCCCGAGGAGCCAGGCTGGGCTGCCACTGTTGCAGCAGCACAACACAGCTGCTCAAGCTCCCGCAGACAAAAGCTGTCATAGGGACCTGGTTCGCACTGAAGGCCATGATCAAGGCCGGCCCAGAAATGCTAGCGTATTCAGAACACTATCAGACTCCATCATTTCCCCCAGGAAAGACTTACTGTTTTTTCAGCTGCCTCTGGCCTCTTCGTTTTGGGCTCCCACTCTCAGACCCGCTACTGGCCTTCAATGTGCGAGGGGAGAAACAGTGACAGACTTTAATTCGCAGTTCTTTGGGACAATGCCATCTCCTGCTTAACAATCTATTCAATACCGCGAAGTTCGATACGAGACTTCAGACACAAAGAAACTAAGCACCTGCTCAGTGGAGGTCACTCTTCTTTGGCTTTGAAAGTCAGTGTCTGTCAGGCTGGGTGCAGCCCAGAGGAAGAGCACTTGCCCTGGCTCCATCCCACTCCAGTGAGGCAAAAAAAGAACAAGCTGCTGCCTTTTTTCATCATTGAGCTATTTCTAAAGCCAGGTAAGTATTCATCTCAGCTCAACTTCCAAAACAGTAACATCCAGCAGAACTTCACACAGGGACCTACATGCTCTGTATCTGCAATATCAAATATGCCAGCTGCCAGCCGCAATGTGAACAAGGAGTGGAGCTTAAATTTTACTTCCTTTTCATTAATGTCAATTTTAAAGGCAACCTGTGACGGCTAGTGACCATACTGGATGCCACACATATAGACAACGAAATAAAAATGCTCCATTTAGTAGTGTGCCATACAAGCACCGACTACTCATGACATTCATTAGCAAGTTCAACCATAAGCCAAAAGTGCTCTGCTAATACTACTAGGCCAAGAAAGTTTAGTCACAGAAATCTGAACCATTCTTTCTCCCAAAGAGTAAGTAAAATGGGCAATTACCACTGCTATTAGTTTCATGGCCTACTAAGAAGGTATTAATAGATAATAAAGAGGGAAAGATTTATACAACCATGTATCTGGCTACAACAAGTCTCGTTCAGTATGGCTACTTAAGGAATGCAAAGACAAACCAGAGGTCACTTGATGTCAGAGGTCACATGACATCAAATATCACAAATGTAACGCATTGATTAGGGTGAATTTGATTTTCAAAGGCTATTTACTAAAAAGCACACCCAACTCACTAACCTTTAACTATCAATATTTAACTTTCATATGAGGAATGTTTTATAGCTAAGATTCACAAAGCCCTTCTAAGAAGATAGAAAGGAGACATCTCACTAAAACACGAGTATCTCCTCTCAGACTAATAAATAACCCTAGTCCAGAAATAAGAACCCACAATCTGAGAAAGGTAAAAGAAGTCTGATTCTATAGGCCAGTAAACCCCGCACATAAAACAGGTTTCAAAAAACACCACTCTAGGAGAAAAAAAAAATCATTCTTGGTCGGGGATTTAGCTCAGCAAGCACAAGGTCCTGAGTTTGATTCTTGGTACCAAAAAATAAAATAAAATAAAAATCACTCTATCAGGCATGGTGATGCATGCCTATAATCTCAGCACTCGGGAGGCTGAGACAGGAGGATCTGTGTGAGTTCCAAGGCCAGCCTGAACTACATAGCGAGACGCTTTCTCAAAAAGTAAAAAAAAAAAAAAAAAGGGAAGAAATCACAAAATCACCAATCTACTCAATCTCACAATTAAATCAGATAGCAAGTATGTTGGAAACTCATTTTATATTTCATACTGCAAATGATCTAGGAAACCAAATTTACTTAAAAAACTGTATCATATTATCTAAATTAAGCGTTCTCTCTTTCTCAGGAATAACTCTAAAACTATACCCATTGTATACCAAACATTCATGAACTCATTCAATGAAAATCATTCAATAAAAATCTCAATTTAGAAGCTAGATTTTTAAAAAGTCAACTTCTTGCTATAGTCAATTTGACTATAAGAAATTTCTTAAAAAATTTAAGGCCAGTTCTGTATAATTCTCTACTGAACTATTATAAGATATTTTTTATAAATTTCTTTTATTTACTTAAATTCTTAACTGTGTCTGTTCACAGAAAGTTCACATTAGTCACTAACTCCCATGCCTGAAGTTCAGCCTTGTTAACAGTGATACACATCTGAGTGAAAATAGATCAAGCAAGACCGTGAATGTAAGTGTATCCCCTTAAAACATTTTTCTCTTACCTCTTCCTTAATATTAAATCGTGATGGCTCTTGTCTACTTCGGTTTGACCGCCTGACTCCATAAACATCAGGATATTCTTCCCACATCTGCAAAATTAATAGACCATGCATCAATCTTTCTTTTTTTCTTCACCCTCATTTACTATTTTCATTACTGGAACATTTTTTTCAAGTAACTAAGCATCAAAAGGGTTGTTCTGCTAGTTTCATTTATGAGGTAACAAAACACCATCACCAAAAACTTAGCTGGGCATGCCTGTGCACACCTGTAATCCTAGCACTTGGGAGGCTAACACAGGAGGATCACCATGAGTTCAAGGCCAGCCTGGGCTACACGGTGGGTTTAAAAGTAGCCTGAACTATAGAGGGAGACCCTGTCTCAAAAAGAAAAAAAAAAGATGATGATGGCGATGATGATGATGATACCTTCTTCACATCAGCTATCCGTTCCTTCTTAGATGCTGGCTTCTCTTTGGCTTCTGGAAGGACTGGCTGGGATTTGGAGCCCGCAGATTCACTTTCAGATTCAGACTGACTCTCAGAAGATTCAGAACTGCTATTTGACTCGCTGCCATGTCCACTCCCTGGATCGCTTCCCTGCTCACTTTCTGACTGACTGCCTGAGTCTGAACCGGAAGCCTCTTCAGAGCCTGAATGACTTGATTTACAAGGGAAAGAGACAGACAAAGAGTTTATTTAAAAACATTTAAGAACTTACACAGAAAAAAACTTTTTAACCCTTATGGTAAAATATCAACAAACAGCAATGTAAGACAAGAATCTTCAAATTCACTTTTACATTTTCATGTTACAAATGATGTTACAACCTCTGTCCGTATCCCCAACAGCTACCACTTCCTGAGTTCTATGATCCCACGTACCAGCTGATTCATGGAGACTAGTTCTTTCACAAAGACTGAAGATGGATATTATCCCCTTCAGTCAGATGAGGTAAAACTGAAGCCCAGAAGTATTTAAGTAACTCAAACTTTGCTGACACAAACGATCTGAACCCGCTAAGTCTGACCTGTTAAGTATCACTTCCCCTCTTAGGACAGACACACAAAAAACATGAAACCCAAAAAGGAAGAATGCAGTCAGGCTGCAAGTATCTAATCAGTGGTTCTCAATAAAGTGTGCTAATTAGACTCTAGGGAGCTTTCTACTCATACACGTTAACTCAAGCCGTGTGCCTAGCACAAGGGTACTTACTAATTATAATGAGACAGAATAAAGCTTGCTACTACTGGCCTCCATACTCCTCTCCCCTTCCTCATCCCAACATCACTCAAGGAAGAGCAATCTAAGTAAACAGAAGATAGCTGAAGCCACAACAGAACAGAAGGTAGAAATATGATAGAGTGCCAAACTCAAATGTAGGAAAGACATAGGCACCCCTCTTCTAAAAGCCAAAAGAAACTGAGAGGCATGCTGGAAGCAGTAGAAATACTTTAAAGTGAAAAGACCTAAATTCAGTGGACTCTACAAGAGAAGGATACAGGATGGGCGTGGTGGCACACGCCTATAATCCCACACTCAGGAGGCTGACGCAGGACTGCTCCAAGTTTCCCAGCCAGAGCTACAGTGAGTTCAAGGCCAGCCTGACTGCATAGTGAAACTGTCTCATAAAGACAAAAAAAAAAAAAAAATTCCAAGAGGATACAGCACACTCACGTCTTTCACCTGAACACCACTCAGGTTAGCGGGTAGATGGGGAACACAACATGGAACATGTCCAAAAATCTACAGAAACATTAACTTACACAAAGGCCCCTGAGCCGAGCAATGCAGCATAAAACCTGAGCTTGAAAAGATAAAGCAACCATCGTAGGCCATCAATGTCCTTCCAACCTAGATATGAGGTCACATCGCTTAACAAGTACATCCACAGAACAAACAGGCGGAGAGTACAATGGAAACTAGAACTGACTCAAATAATCCTGCGTGATACACAATAAGCCCACTATAGTGTGGGGAGGAACTTTAAAAAATGGGGAGTATCTCTTCCTTGAGGAAAAAAACACATAAGATGGCCCAATGACCTCCTCAATATCAAGCATTACACTAAGTACTTTATGTATATTATTTTGAAAATTCTCCAGAAAAAAATCCTATTACACAATATTACTCCCATAATAAGGATGAAAAAGTAACTTGGCCAATGACAAAACTTGTCAATGTGAGGGTTGGGGGAAGGAAGCAATTCCAATCCAGTCTGGCTATAAAGCCCATGTTCGATTTTACCACAGGGGATGAAAATCCTTAAGAGACTCAGAACCTCAATTATTTAATGTCCCCAAAGGCATACCTGTCAAGCAATGGTGCACCACTCTCAAAGCCTCCTTAGCCTTTTGAAGTCCAGTGAGCCATCAGACAGCAGTCACCAGAGAGGAGAGGGCTGGAGGCCTGTGCCACCCTCTCGTCATCTACCTGGAAGGTTGCCAGAGCAACAAATGACAGCTATGAAAGCTGCACTCTACAGAAATCAGTCTTTCAAAAAGGCAGATTTCAGAATCTCACAGGCGGATTGCTGACATAAAGGTCACCTAACTATTCATGAGTCAGTACCACTAAGTCCGTATCACTCACAGAATTTATCAGTTTGCCTCTGCCACCCGCTCACAGAAAGGTAGGTACAGAAACAGCTCCAGAATCCCCTCATAGCTGTTATGGGTGGTAGCGGGTGCGGGTAGCCTCAGTAGCATCCGCTCCTGCTCCTGACTCACTGCTGTTCGCTCTTGCTGAGGAACAAGTCTGTCAGGAAGCCGCACCGCCACCACGGTGTTTAAAGATACCCGAAAAACGCTAGTGGAACCCGAGGTGGCGATTCACCGATTAGGATTACCCTCACCAGCCACAACCTGAAGTCGCTGGAAAAGGTATGTGCTGACTGGATCAGAGGGGCAAATGAAAAGAATCTCAAAGTAAGGAACTGTTGGCAAGCTACTAAGACCTTGAGAAGCACTATAAGAAAAACACCTTGTGATAAAGGTTCTAAGACATGGGATCCTTTCCAGATGAGAATCCACGAGGGACTCACTGATTTGCAGAGTCCTTCTGAGATTGTTAAGCAAATTACTTCCATCAGTATCAAGCCAGGAGTGGAGGTTGAAGTCACCATTGCTGATGCCTAAGGCAACGGTTTTAATAAATTCATAATCAATTGTTTAAAAAAAAAAGAATCCCCTTATAGAGTAAGGGACTCAGAAAGGGCAGCCTCTCCAAAAGGGCTGGAGGGAAGGAGGCTGGAAGCTCCATTTACACAGCAAAGGCAGCAGAGATGAAGAAGTTCCAGGCCTGCCTGCTTACACCCCAGCTTCTGAGGCCTGCAAAGCCCCTACAAAGCTGAGCGCTCAAAACACCTATCCCCTCTCCCTCACATGGTGCTCTTGGTGCCGTGCTCAGTGCTCTAGCCACCAGCAGCCACCAGCTGAGCACAGAGAAAGCCCTAGTATTGCTCACCCCCAACCTCTGCACCCACTGTTTATGCAGCGAAATGAGCATCTCTACTTTTGAGCCCTCCAGGAAAATATCCTGTGTCCTCCTGTCCTCAGCTTGGTGCCTGAGACTCCTCATGCTGACCTCGGTCACAAGGTTCCTTCCATAGGGAGCTGCAAACAAGCAGCCTCAACTTAAGAAGAGTCCACACGACCCCTCTTAGATTCCATCAACAACTTCCCGGTTTTAGCAAGGACATGCATGCTGACTTGGGAAACTGACCACAGCCCAACACCTCCACTGCCCTGCCTTCCATCTGTCCCATTCCATAAAAATCATTTGGTCACTTGGCAACAACCTCCCCAATAAACTCAAGTACTAGGTCCATCCTTCTTCAATATTCCTTGCACCTGGTATATCAGAAAAAGGGAATTTATTGAGTTTGTCAAAAGCTGCAATCTGCTTAACTTCCTAGCTACTATAATGCTTAACTCCAGGAAGAGTTCAAGGGTAGAATAATGTTTTGCAATTAGGACCGACTAAAACTGTCAAGGGACCACAGCAAGCTCCACATATACCCTCATGAAATATAAAAACACTCCGACAACAGACAGAACGTCTCCGACTATTAACCTAAAGCCCCTGAAAGCCGCTGGACAGTAACTAGAACAGTTAACTAGACTTGCTTTGAGTCTATGCTGAAAAACATGAATCATGCAGATATACTACACTGTTCTGTCAACGCTCACACGAGATGCTACATCTTATTCCCTCTGAGCTACTACATAGTATAAGATATATTTTATTTAACATTCCTCACTAACAGTACACACTTAGGTTACTTTCAAACTGTTCACCAATAAGCTTTTCCTTACCTATAAGCTACAATCCTCAGGACATTTCCGAAGCAGATTAGATTATTTGCGAATCATTTACTCTACCAGTAAAACACTATCTGTGTGCATACCTTCCTGTGCAGCTGTGTACTTCTGTGGTTCTGTAAAGGAGTGACTACTACAAATTTAACAAGACATACAGTGATAGCTTTTAGATAAAAACCATCATTTCTACTTGCACATATTTACATGTGCAGATAACTTTGCTTCTTGTAGTACTGGGGATGGAGTCAAGGGCACTCTATCCCTGGGCTTTTTATGGGGAATGAGGCTTAAAAATTACCAAGGCTGGCTTCAAACTTTCAATACTCCTGGCTCCAGTCAAGATAACAGGAGTATACCATTACACCCAGCTTTAAAGCACATTTGAATCTACAAACTAAAAACAGTGGTATACTGTTGGATGAGTAATTTGAAACATACTTTTAGAAACCATGGGTTAATTTGTACAGTTTGAAAAAATACAAAAGTCAAACCCAAGAAAAAATATATACCAAACACATAGTTGTATGAATCTCTAGGAAGGCATGTGTATGGGATGAATGATAGTCCTGACATTTGTGACTGAGGCTTGGTGGCGAATTTACAGCTGCTCATTATTTGTCTTGAGTATCTTAATCCCCAAGCTCATTCATTCGCTGTCCTAAATAAACCCATCCAGAAGAGTCAAACCAGAGGCAAGGGAAGCAATACACTCAAATCCTACACAAAAATGAACTAAAGATGTGAATGTGTATAAGACTTTTAAACATACTTTGAGAAGAGGGGAGGGGGGCTATAAAAAGAAGATGTATTCTATGCATGTGCCAACTCTTCATAATGAATGTGATCATTATGTACTGAAGATATAGACTAATATGAATTTTGAAAAAAGTATTTTTGGGTCCAGCAAGTTGGATATAAAACTTAAACAAACAAATTTGGCCTTAATAAACATACTAATTTTCATACTTAACAAGGACAAGTTTCCAAATCCTGACATGGGAAATTATTTTTACAAAACAAAACATTGACAAAACCTCCATATTCAGAGCATTGACTAGTCCTTCAAGGGACAAAACATTCTGGAAAGACTATGCAGACATTAGGAATACCTAATTATAAAACTCACTTCAGTGAAAACTGGGATTTTAGATTGCATTAGAAAATAAATGCTTTTGAGAATATAGCTTAACGCTTCATTTGTGTATAAAAAGGACCTGGCATCCGTTATGATTTATGAAATAGGTAAAAACACGGAGTAAATAACTGTTTCTTACAAGCGAACTTTGAAGCAAGCAGCATTAAGTTACTCCACCTTAAGAATTTTTTATCGCTATTTCCCACATAGCCACAAGAGGGCAGCAGAGGGACGTTCCAATTAAAAGAGGAAGCCTGTGGGTTCTCTGCCCAAGAGCAGCCGCCATTTCATTGCTTGGGTTGTGTTTATTTTCTTAACAACTTGCAAAATGGCTGAACTGCTTGGCAGAACTTGGTAGTTAGCAGAAGCAAATCTACAATGGAACTCCATAAAACTTACTTCCAGACTAACCTCCTATTGATGATAGAAGAGCTAACCATTTTGGAGCACTTATGTGTCAAGCATATACAAAAGTCCCCCAATCCTTACGATAAACTTATATAGAAGACAAAGCCCACGTATGTGCACAAGACGTCACTCCACAGTCTGATATACAGAATTCACACTATCGACCTCTATGTGGTCTTGCTGTCCTTGTCAAAAAACATTTTCCAGTTGAACAGATTATTAAACCAACCCAAGCCAACACAACTGTTCTTCTGAGCCACTTCCATATCTTAAGAGAATGAAAAGGCTATTATTAAACACTCAGTTCCTCAGTGGTAAAGAAATCTGGAATAGTTCTTAAACTGTCTTTGAGCTTTCCACCCCTAGTTCAAGTACTAACATTATGAAAAATATAAACAAGATTAAAAGACAACAGATTGGGAAAAAGAATTTGTGTATGTAACAAAAGGAATATGAAGAATTACATATCAAAAATCTAACAGAAAACTGGGCCGCCGGG
The DNA here is from genome assembly GCA_004365215.1 of Cuniculus paca. Classification (NCBI taxonomy): domain Eukaryota; kingdom Metazoa; phylum Chordata; class Mammalia; order Rodentia; family Cuniculidae; genus Cuniculus; species Cuniculus paca. Next base: position 32,356 of record RJWT010001285.1, on the reverse strand, counting down.
TGTGGTGGCTCACGCCTGTAATCCCAGCACTCGGGAGGCTGAGACAGGAGGATCGTTGTGAGTTCGAGACCAGCCTGGGCTACAAAGTGAGCTCAAGGCCAGCCTGAACGGCATAGTGAGACCCTGTCTCAAAAACAGGGCTGGGGATCTAGCTCAGCGGTCTAAGCGCCTGCCTGGCAAGCGCAAGGTCGTGAGTTCAATCCCCGGTGCCGCAAAAAACAAAAACAAAAACTGGGCAAAGTAAATGGATACACAATTACAGAAAACACCCAATAAATTTAAGACAAGCCTTGCTGATAATTTGAGAGATGTATATTACAAAGGTTATGTAATTGCCTTGCAGAAATTATAAATTAAATATTACAGGATTCAGGAGGCTGAGGCAAAAAGATTGCTGAGTTCAGGGTCAGCCTGGGCAACAAAGTGAGATCAAGGCCAGCCTGAACTGCATAGTGAAACCCTGTCTTGAAAAGAGAAAAAAAAAAAAAAAAGATGGTGAGAAAGTAAACAGTGAAATTAAAAGTAAACAGTAATATTAAAATTAAGTCATTAAAGTAATCAATACGGGTTGTTTTAAACAGTAGTCCTTAAAAATGTGCGTATGAATTCTGCAATTCAATCTGTGGGTATATAACCTATGTAAATCAAACCTGTTTGGTAGACAAGCACAAGAATGTTCAGAGTTCTGCTCATGAAAGCCAAAATAATAGCAATAATAATAATAATGTACACAGTGGTACCTCAGTTCACTTAATTTGTTCCATTAATTTGGAAAAGACGGCCACATTTGTGTTTGTGTAGGAATGATAGCCAAGATTGTATTTGTCACCCAATGCAGTTTGCAAACAAAAACATTAAACACCTGTTTGTGAACCAAATTGTTTACAGATGAAAGTGTTCATGAACCAAGATACCACTGTACAACCATATATGGAAATGTAAAAATGAGAAATATCCATACTGCACAACTAAACACAGCAGTTAATTAGGGCTGAATTATACCTGTAAATAGCAATATGCAAATTTCAGAACAATTATTTTTTAACAAAATTACATGAATTCTGTACATTTTTAAATGCCACCATTTTATATGCCAAGTTCATGAACATGATAGGTAGTGAGAACAGTTGGATGATAGTTGTGTCTAACATTTTTACTAAAACTTTGATTATATTCTATGAACTTTGCTCAATTCTAATTTCAGAAAAGGAAGGTATGCTTTAGTAACACAGAATTGCTTCCTTCCTAGGATCTAACAGTTCTTCTAGAAGTTACTCTTAACAGGGGCATATCACTACATGGACCCCCTTTCCAAACATCAATTTGAATCAAGCAACTGCATTAGGCTCCAAGAAACTAGAACGAAAAGGAATCATTCACGCTTAACTTGGAAATTTTTATGTCACCTTCAGAGGAGAAATAATTACCAAAAACCCCAAATTAATGATTTTAAGCTGGCATAAGGAAGTTCCCTCTCATCTATCCCTTACAAAGAAAGCAAATGGAACTAAATACACGTGGGATGTTAACCAACCTGGCATTTGTTACTGTCTCCTTGTTCCTATTCAAGTTCTTATAAAAACCACTATTCTGTTCTACTCAAAAGAGCACTTTCCTATTTTAACACATGGAGTGCTGTCCAATTTATCAATAAAATCCGATTAATCTTCTTTAAACTCAAGAAATTGCAATTTGTTTTGACAGCAGAAAAAGGCACAGGTATTTTTTTTTAAGGTGCACAAAATTGTACTTAAAATTTCATGGAATAAAAAGGCTCAATCCATCAGGAAATTAGAAGAACATCTGTAATAAGCATGTGTCTAAACGTCTCAGCTGCAGTCAGACAGAAGTCACCTTCAGTTTCACCATGCTACTCCCACTGCCCAGCAGTCAGTTAACCTCTCAGATTGTCATGGAAAACCTATATGGAAGGCTTCATGAGCTGCCAAGGGCCAGGCACCCAAGTGTGCATCATCAAGGGAAAACAATGCTCTAAGGAGCCTGGATGAGGCACCAACTGGACATCTAACCAGGATCTGAAAATACACTATATACTAAAAACAAAGTGAGCTTTCCACCTGGGTAGAAACCACTGCTACCAAACTGTGGAAAGTTCTCAGCACTCTTTAACAGGAGCATAATTAACCACCTCAAGTGAAGTACTTTCACTTAGAACAGTTAAGAAAAAACGGACTAGTTTGCCCAAGAGCTCTGTTTCAGTCCTATGAATCTTGTCAGCTAACTTGGAGGCTATAATTTTTGTTATAGGTAGTGTTTACAGCAACTTCAAAGTTCAAAGGAGATCAAAGGACTTGACTACCAACCCCAATTCTAAATGTGAGGTCTGGTGTGGTGGTGTACACCTGTAATCTCAGGCTCAGGCAGGAGGATTGCCAGAAGTTTGAGGTCAACCTGGGCTACACAGTGAGGTTCAAGGCCATCCTGAACCACATAGTGAGACCCGGTCTCAACAAGACCACTCTCCTCTCCAAAAAAAAAAAACAAAAAACAAAAAAAAAATTCAGTAAATGTGAAACACATGCTCACAGTGCCCTGGTAAAAGTAAAAGGGATCAGGCCACAAAAAAGACAGCAAGCCAGGAATGGTGGCACATGCCTGTAATCCCAGCACTCAGTAGGCTGAGACAGGAGGATCAGTTCGAGACCAGCCTGGGCTACAAAGTGAGCTCAAGGCCAGCCTGAATGGCATAGTGAGACCCTGTCTCAAAAACACAAAGGCCAGGGATCTAGCTGAGTGGCCTAAGCACCTGCCTGGCAAGCACAAGGTCGTGAGTTCGATCCCCAGTGCCGCAAAAATAAAAGGCAGTGAAGGTAAGAAGGGGCCTAAACTCATCAGGGGAACACAATGTTAAATGATTTAGACAGTTTATGAACTGTGGCATGACTAACATTTTGGGCTGGTGCAGGAGCTCTCCTATGGTTATAAGGGTGTTTGGCAGTGCTTATCTCTGACTTCTAACTCCTAGATACCAGCAGCACCCCAACCCTAGTAGTACCAAGCAAACACATCTCCAGCAAATGCAAACTGTGCAAGAGAAGGGTGCAAAATGGCCAAAGCTGAAAACCACTGGCTAAGCATTATCTGATGTAATTCCAAATAAATTCCCTAAGAGACAACAGTACTATCTTACTTGTGATTAAGATATGAGGAAATCGGCTCAGAGGGTCCTGCCCAAAATCCTACACTTGGAAAAAAAAAACAAGAAAGAAAGAAAGAAAAGCCAGGCCTGGTGGCTCATACCTGTAATCCCAGCACTCGGGAGGCTGAGACAGGAGGATCGATGTGAGTTTGAGACCAGCTTGGGCTACAAAGTGAGCTCAAGGCCAGTCTGAACGGCATAGTGAGACCCCGTCTCAAAAACACAAGGGCCGGGGATCTAGCTCAGCGGCCTAAGCGCCTGCCTGGCAGGCACAAGGTCATGAGTTCAATCCCCGGTGCCACAAAAAAAAAAAAGATCGATTGATCACAAGAGAAATTCAAAAACCCTACTCCACTAGACCGTATTCCCAAACCTGCCTCAGTACAAGAATCAACATACCATTCCTGGACACAACCCCAGAATAAAATTTAGAACTTCGGCAAAAAATGTGGGAATATATTAGCAACTAACCCTGGTGATGATTCTTAGTAACTAAACCTGAAGAATTAAGTACCCATATAAAGCTAACTTGAGAGGGCATGTTTTTTAAAGCAAGAGTCCTGCAAAAATTTGACCCATCACTCTCTTCCTTCAAAATTACCATGCAGCAGCCACATACCACTTCTAATTCAAGGCCAATCTGTATCTGAGCTGAAGACACACTGATCACTTAAGCTAATCGGGTATGAAGGCCTGTTTTTCTAAACTCCAGAAGTCCCAGATTGTCATGGAAAACCTGTATGGAATGTTCCTAAGCTGTGCCCAAATCCAAAGTGCATGGACACACTGCAAGTCCAAGGGCTCAAGGGCCAAATTCTTTGGAGCTCTCCAGTACCTCACCATCCTCCTCCACCTTTTCTCCTTAAACTACCACAGGAGTCACTTCAGAAGCTTCACTTTTAGTTGAACCTTTTGAGGTAAAATCATAGCTGTTTGAGTACGTTTCTGGCATCGATCATACCCACACAGTGCACTGTGCTTACAAGTTTGTTGCTTCTTTAAAATATAATTTTTTTATTTTAAAAGAAGCAGAGTATGGCACAGAATGATTCAAGATGGTCACTATTTTCATCAATCTCCTACAGTTTCCTCTTACCCAACAAATAGGACAGCAACTGTTCACAAGATGCTTGAGCAATCCTGGAGTCAAACTGACAGGGTTTGAGTTGCAGTCTACCACTTACTCCCCTCTCTGCTTCATTCTTCTCATCTACAAGATAGGGGTATCCTATAACCTCATAAAGCTGTGAGGATTACACAAATTAACCCACATATAGGACTTGGCACAAGTTCTAGGCTCTCAGCAGAACTACAAATGTTGCCTACTATTGAGCCATCCCAAGCATCTACTTAGTTTTCACCTAATAATCTCTTACAATTGTTTCATCTACTGACTTGATACTTAATTAAAATGCAAAATTAGGTATTTTCTAACCTTTGGTAAGCATACAACTAAACTGAACAAGAAGAATGTCATGGACATAAAGCAGCTGAACATTTACTGAGAAGCACCCACAGTTGTCCAAAGAAGAAAATTGAAAATCTGGAGGACTGTCTGCAACCTTAAAGTATTACTAAGGTTCCTGCTAACCTGACACCCACATTTTTAAGTTAAATACACGTTTAACCCTTAAAACGGTGCCTGACACAGAGTAGGTACTAATCTAAACCTACTGTTATCTTTCTATAAAACATTCACGACCTAAATTTTCCTTCAAGATCTAAAATCCAAAATTAAAGACACCATTGTCCTTAGAAATAATCAACAGAAGTGAGACATCCATCCTAAAGTTACTATCTGCTGCTGTCTTAGATAAATTCTGTGCGCGGTTCATGACCTACCACTGGGGCCAAGCACCACTTCTAAACCACCACTCCCCAGCAGCCACAGCCACTCTGTAGCCTGTTTGCACACAGCCACCTCCAGAAGGCAGTGGGAATGGGGAGATCAGAATGGAAGGACACAGAAAGGGAGCAGTTGTAGAATCTCATATTGTGGCAGTATCTGAAGGGTCTCAGTAGAGAACCAAACTAAACAAAGTGAGATCACTAGATTTTAAGGCAGCTGAAGGGGGCACCAAAGGCAATCAGAAGTCCTGAATGACAAAGTTCTAGGAGCACGCACTGCAAACAAAGCCTGCCCTGGAATCTGGTGTGTTTATGACATTTAATGCAAATACTCCTCCTCTTCTGTCAAGCTTATACAGCTCACTTCTCAGAATGCCACTCACCTTTATTTCTAAACTCATTATTAAAACTGTCCTTAAAGCCAGGCATGGTGGTGCACGCCTGTAATCCCAGCACTCGGGAGGCTGAGGAAGGAAGATCATTTCGAAGTGAGCTCAAGGCCAGCCTGAACTGCCTAGTGAGACCCTGTCTCAAAAAGAAAAAAAAAATTTTTTTTTACCTTAAAGGGCACAAAACAGATGGGACAACCAATGGGAAAACCAAGGATTATTTGAAAAATATGAACCAATAAATACTCCATCAAAAGACTCAGAACACACAGAAACAGTGCAAATATATGGAAATATCTGCAAATTTAAAACACACGTTGAGATTTTAAAAATTAAACCCTGAGGACAGACCTGGTCATTGGTATTGAAATATAAACAAAACACTGACCTCAACTAATCCGTAAGCCTGCAAAGAAAGAAAAGGCAGGAAACAGAAGAAACCAAACACAAAGCTTGACAGTGCAGCCCCAACAGAACTGCATATAAGGCACTGTGCTCAAGCAAATATCCAGCAGAGCAGCGAAGGAAGTCCAGCACCCAGCTGGGGGACGGGATCAGTGACTGCCCAGAGCTGCGCCAGGGCTCACTCACAAGACCACTAGTCCAAGAGAATTCTACACTTTTACAAAGGCTGGTTCTCCCAAGAAAACATGCTGAAAATTCTCATAAACCTCTCCCCAAACCAGCCGACAGCAGCTCTTGACCTGAGACACAGCCACAGTGCTCACAGCCTTGAAGAGGCACTTAAGGAAAGCAGGAGATGGTGTGGTGGACACGCCTGTGATCCCAACACTCATGAAGCTGAGGCAGGAAGACTATCTATCACAAATTGGCTACACAGGGAGACCAAGTCTCAAAAAAGAGACAGAGAGAGAGAAATCAGACACAGAGACAGAGAAGAAAAAAGAAAGACATAGAGACAGAGATACGAGGAAAAGCAGGAGGGACAGAGTAGGGAAGTTTTTCAAAGCAGTAAAAATAAAACACTATTAACTAATAGCTTACATTTACTGAGTACTTTCAATGTAACCAGCTTTTTGTTAGGTACTTCATGGGCATTGTATTAATTCTCATAAATGATATTTACATTTTTAAAAATGAGAAAATTTCAAACTTAACGAGTATTTCACTGGCCTCAAGCAAGAACAGAAACTTTGAGTACTGAAGTAAAAGGTGAACTGGTATCTATCAGGTATACAGCTCTTCCAAAGTATTAAAATCATGACAACTATCCTTACAATGTTGCCTTAGCCAAGAAACTTCTGCAACATTCTCTCCTGTAAGATCACAAAAGATTTACAGTATTTCCCCCAAAATACAAGAACTCCAATGAAGATAACAAATACTTGTTAGTATGAAATAAAGTTGGGGGCTGAGTGTGGTGTGGCACATACCTGTAACTCCAGCACTCAGAAAGCTGAGGCACGAGAATCATGGGAGTTCAAGGCCAGCCTGAACTACAATGAGACACTGTCTCCAAAAAAAAAGTTTATTTGCTTAACACCTCTTTTTTTAAGGAAGCCAACTGAGTTCTAACGTTAGGAAAAAGCTAAAAGATCTTAATTATGGTTCACAGCCAGAAAAAAAAATTTACTAGGTATCCTAAAGAGCAGTCATTCAATTTTCATGTTCCAAACAAGCTCACTATACAGAATTTTATGGGGAAAATGATGTGTAGAAATTACAGGTGACAACGGGACTTTCTCTTTCTGGGGTAAAGGAGCCCAACAATAAACTAGTTATAAAACTGTAAATTTCAAGCTTCCATATGCCTCAAGCAGTAACTTCTATAACATCTACAATTAATAAAACTCTAAGGAATACTGTTTACCCCTTCCTCTGCTGACTTAATTTTTATAAAAGATGCTAACCACAGAAGAGCAAAGTAACAATTGGAAATTGCGAGTTTTAAACAAGAATACACATACAAAAAGATTAAGATTAATCAACACTCTTATGTAGTAGCTTCATGCTTTTCTCCAAAGCTCAAAAACAGAAAGTCAATAAACAGATTTTTAAAAAGTGTTTTTTTTTTAACTGTTAACTGGCTCGTCATGGACTGCCAACAAGTGCATAAATAAAATGCTGAATCTGATACACATTTTAACTTGTCATGAAACCTATACAATAGTACATCTTCCAAGGGGTAATTTATATCCTCTACACATGAACAGCAAGCTACTAAATTCCATCCCACACTCGGGAATTTAAGGGCATTTCGCAAATACTAAAAATTTAAATAAAGGTAGAATTCAGTTTCAATACACAGAAAGGGTTAGAAACCCTGAGAGGTAACTTTAAAATGTTAGAAACACCACGGTTAATGCTCATCAAGCTTTTAAAATTGTCTTAATGGATGTTAAATACTTTACAAAGAATATACATTTAAGCATAGCTTTTTAAGATCACTAATCTCTGGTGTCAATCTTCCCGTCAACAAACTGAAGCTTTAGCGTTTCAGCTAATTTGCAGAAATTTTTCAAGGAATTTTTCTCAATGAACCTAGATGGTGAGAATCAAGAAAACCCACTCTTATAGTGACTAGTTTCACTATTTTTCACACTTGCTCAAAAATTTGATATGCCCAAGAGAGCATCTCTGCCTACATTCAAAAGGTAGACTAACTCAGCTTTAAATAACTCTGAACTACCTACCACCTATTACACCACTTAGTTACTGCCAACATACTCGAACCAAGCAAGAAAAAGCTTGCCAGCGACTAGCAGAGACGCAGAGGCCTTCCTTTGTGCTGAAGTTCGTTATCTGTGACATAGCTAGGACAGCATCGTTGGTAAACTACGGCTTTTTTTTTTTTTGGTGGCACCGGGTATTGAACTCATGACCTCGCGCTTGCCAAGCAGGCGCTTAGACCACTGAGCTAGATCCCCGGCCCTTCTAACTACGGCTTCTTAAACCTAGGGCCCTTGCCAGGGTTTCCCAGCGATGAGGCCCAGGGCACCCGCACGCGGGCGGCATCAGATGGCTGCGCTGAGGTTTCCCTGACTCAGCCAAGGGATCCACTCCCCACTCTGCCAAGGCTCAGAGGCCACTCTGCGTCCCGCGAGGGCCATTAACCTTCAAAGCTGTCTGCTGACACCACTTTGCATAGGTATGGACGCCTAGTGCTTTTGTACTTTTTAATTAGCCACTTAACTGAAGAGGGCTCTTTTCTACTTAACTATCCCACTGTGACCCCTTTTTTTTACGCCACTGCGAGAATCTTACACATAAGCCACTAAACACATACTGACCTGAGTTTCTCCATCAAGTGCCCAGTGAGAAAACGTAAGGCACCACGTAAAAGCGCACGGAGTCAGGTTCGAGTAAGCTCGCCCTGCTCTAGGAGCCATGGGTGATCACCGCCCGAAGACGGTCATTACAGAGTAACGCCCCTCGCACTGAAACCACTTTGGTCAAGAGTAACAAAATTACCCACTAGTCTCTTCAACAGAACAAGGAAGTGAATGGTAAAAAGAAAAAACCACTGGATTAGAAGGGAAAGCGAAAATTGGTTTTAAACTAGCCGGCTTTCTACTCGAAAATTTCCAATTCGTGCCTTTTCTCTCTAAAAGTAGAAACTGCTACTGAAAGAGGGAAACTATTCCCAGGAATGAGCAAAGGAAATCACCCAGCGGGTGTAGACCCTGCAGGAACAGCACAACGCTGCCAACCACGCATCCAGAAAAACACCGCCCGCCGGAAAGCCCCAAATCCTCCTTCCCGTCTCGACGCGCCCTACGCGCGTACGCGACCCACGTCATTGCGTTCTCCCCGCCCCGCGGCGTCGCGGCTGACGTCACGAGGCGGGCCCAGCCTGAAGGCGCCGCTGTTGACCCGGCTGTTACCAGGCGCGCGCGCAGCCAATCAGCTGCCTGCGCCGGCGCCGGCCGGCCTTTGAACTCCACACGGCAACTTCCTGCTGTTTGGCGAGTACACAGTGCAATGCAGTATGTCTGTCAGCGCTGCGGCACAAAGGAACAGCCATTTTGTGACTGAGCTGGACCTGCACCAAGATGTCAGGGGCTCCGAGAGTTGTTGCCTGTGCTAATTTTCGAGGTGCCCTTTATTTCTGTCCCACAGCGCGAAAAAGGGGCGAAGTAGAGTAAAAATGTTTTGGATTTGAGGTTTCGTTTCGTCTATTTTCAGTCTCCTCAAAATTCTCGATTTTTAAACTATTATCAGCGTCATAAAATGGCTGCCACTTAGACTGCCCGTCCCAATCCACAAGCACTGCACTAAACCATTTCTCCCTAGCCAGCCTTTGACAATATCCGCTAAAAGGCTCAGAAGAGCCGAGGGACTCTGACCGCACCTCAGGTTATCAAATCTAGCTCAAAGGCAATTTGGAGATAAATTTAATCAACTGTTTAAATTGCAAGCGTAGCGTCCTAGAACACACAGAGCTCTGGGTACACAAAGTTCCATGCACATTTGATGCAATTCTTTGATATTCCTTGTTAGGCTCAAGCTGCAAATTTAGAGGAAATGTATCCATCACTAAAAATGTTTTAAATATTTAGAAATACCCAATTTTTAAAATCCCTCTTGAAAGTGAACTTTAGTATTCAAAAGTGATATACAAAGAACATTAGACTTAAGCATCAACGTCAAAAGAATACAAACTTACATAACCACTTTTAAGTACTGCACTAGCTCCAAAAATATGAAAACATTTTACCCTTTAAACTCGCACTCATTGTATTTCCTAAAATACTTCTCAGACCAGAGTTTACCTGACCCACACACTCCTTTCCTTAGGCTCAGGCTGCAAGATGATTTTTGTAGTAGTCCCTAAACATTACTCTTCGTGCCATTAAAACTTAGGTCCTTACAGAAAAACTGATGACACAGAAAAGCAAGCATCAGACAGTGTCTGTCAGCCCTCTCAATTTCAGCTCACTAGAAGTAACTACATTGAAACAACATGTGTAATATCCTTTAGACTTCACAATCTTAAAAAAGGAAGTGATGTCATAATTATGTATATGTATTAATAATGTATGCAACTCAAGAGTAGGAGTAATTTAGAAGTAACTCCATCTTCAAGGAGTCTCAAGAATTTCTGAACATTCGTCAGGTATATGACTCAAAGTATACTTGGCAAAAAGGCATTAAAAACATGCTTCTTGTTCTGCTGTACTCCAACTGTGAGTAGTCAAATGCATGACAACTTCCAAGGAGCTTTCCAAAAGAATAAAAAAAACTATAAAAATAATAACACTATTAAGTTAGAAAGCATGGTCTGAATAATGAAGTTAACCACAAACCTTGCATAGAAAGCCAAACCCCATGTGAGACTATGCAAATCATAAACTCAAAGAAGTAATGATTTTACTATTAAATCTTTAATAATTTGTCAAATGTATCTGGGGTTTTCTATTTCTTGAAATTGTTATTTTCCAGAAAAATCAGTTTAGCATTAGCAGGAAGTTTAGTGTCCTACATACAACCTAGTAATTACTTGGGGCAATTCATTCAGAAAACATCCCAATTGTCTGACAACTCAATTTGCAACAGAACTTGGAAGCATTTTTAAAAGCAAGACTCAAAATATTTTGTTAAAATTAAACATTTGTAAAACTATATTCAAAGCTTCCAAATTCACAAATCTAACAATTCTTTCCATGGAAAATTAAAAATTCAAAACTGAAGAAAAATCACATAACCAATCACATGCTTATTAATTTAAGATTTATAACAAGAACACATCAAGAAATGCATTTATGTACTTTTAAAATTAAGATACAGAAATCATACAATAAAAACATCTTAGAGGCTTTATTACTTAAGTCACTAATAAGCTACTCCAAGGAATGTGAAACAAATCATGACTTGAACAAAGTACATTTGTAAGCTTCAGAAGATAAAGCATTCCGGGGGACTCTGTCAAAATAAATCAATAAATTTAAAGCAACAACAACTAAAATGTGTGAGATACTACATCTGTCATTCACAAAGCACTACTTCAATATAAGCATACAAATACAAACCTTAAAATATGTTTAAACGTAAAACATACAATTACAAATATAATCACAGTAAAAAAAACAAAGTAGAAGTGTATTAACAGCATTCCAGGATTTCTGTGATTACAGGTTTGACTTCATAAATTCAGGCACCGTAACCAAGTAAAGATTTTGACAAATCATCAAAATTTCCTAAAATGTCAAGTATATCAAAAGAAATAGAGTCAATAAAAATATAAACTGAGAGGCATCAGTCAAAGGGTGTTTTCTGCAATTTCATTTTTAAATGTACATTTTTTCATTCATATAACTTTCTCAAATGTCTATTTACTATAATTTACTACTACAAGGCTCCTGTATGGCCCTCAGTTACAAGTTTGGATGTCTGAGATTCTTCAAAGAAAAAATTTGCCTTGTATGTAAAATGGTGCAATGCAGCAATGGCTAAACCGACAAGGTCATTTTTCTGCAGCACAAAAACCTAAAACCTGAAATTTACTGACAGAAAAACTGTAGTTAATAGGAAAGGCCCCTTGGAATAAAGGTACCCTACCTTTTGACTGCTGTAAGAGGCCTTAAGTCACAACTCAACTTTCATAAATTGCTACCAAAAAATTAGGGTGTGGCATATTAGCAATCTCAAGGTCACGCTTTTAAAAAAAAAAATCAAACCCAAATTAGAAAAATACTTACAATAACACAGACAGCAATCTGTGTCTGTCAAGGTAAACAATTGTAAGTTGAAGTTTCCCCCCCGAAAAAACACAAAAAGGAAGAAAGTTGATAGCTCATACCTCGATACATTGCTGTGTAGCGAACTGTCCTCCTCTTGGCTTTTGTCCTTATTTCTCATCATCTTTTAATTCTTAAATATTAAGGGGGAGGGGGAATCTGTGTTTGCTTTGAAGTCCTGTGCCCAGGTATTTACTGTCAAAAGTTGAAAGAAAGGTAAGGTCCCGGCTTCTAAGGATGGTTTTTAGTATCAAGAACAAAGTCCTGACGATGTTAAGGATATTAATGTAACAACAACGGAAAGCACAAAAACACTATTTCTATTTTTTCCAAAAAAAAAAAAAAACCACACAGGATAAGCCAAACAGTAGAAGCATCACTATCAATAAGGAAAGTTTCTCAAAGTAACACAGTGGACACAAATAACAATATCTGTATCTTATTGCGTCATCCAGGAATTTCTCATATTTAAAAAAAATAAAGCAAAGTTTAACATGTAAATCTTTGAAATTATCACTAATGATCGTGAACTTACCTGATCCATGTAGTATGTCCAAAGCAAGAGTCCTAGCTAGTGGTAGAATAATATCAAATCCAAAATAATTAAAAATAAAGGCAAAATCCTCCGGTAAAAAACGAAAAATAAATAAAATAATCCTCAAATATGTTAACTGGTCAAAAAATAAAGCAATAATTAAAACTAAAAAGGGTCCGGAAGAAAAAAAAACCTCATTAAGAGAGCGCACAAAAATGGAGGTGCGCCATGGCTTCTAAGCTGGAAAAAACAACGACCTGGGCTCTCAGTACGGCTGCTTCTTTCCAACAAGGCACGAAAAGAAAGCTCCCAAAAGCTGCTTTTCTCCCTTAAAAAGGTTCAAATCGACCCCAATAAGTCACTAGGAGAGGCAGGGGGCTGCGGGGGCCCCCTGAGGCTGCCCAAAAGTTAGGGAAAGTTGCGTAAAGTGAGGCGAAGGCAGGGAGCAGAGCGCGCTCTCTCTAAGGCACAGCCGCCATCTAGAGCCTCCTTCCCAGCTCTGAGAGCTCTGCCTTTGATTGACACTCTCTACATTTACCCCACAACTCAGGTGATGTACCATAGACCCACCCCTTCATCTCCACCAAAAAAAAAAAAGAAAAAAAAAAAGATCCTACATCCCAGGGAGCCTAAAGACCCCCACCCCCACACCTCCCTGCCCCTCCAGACCACCCCATCAGAGGGAGGGGGAAGGGCTTCTTAACCCCCTCTGGCTCAAGCACCCTTTTTAAGCCAGAGAGAAATGTAATTTGTTCCTTTTGTCTAAAGATCTGCTAAATATTTCAGTCCTTGAGCTAAAATAACTTCCTCCCTGGACAGGAAGTGGTGTTTTATCAAGCCATTTTGAAATAGGGATAATTCTTAGAAAATCTAAATCCCAGATTAAGTATTAATCTTGTAAAAAATTAGCCCCCCCAGGGCAAAATAGCTTCTAAATAAAAGCAAACCCTGCCCATAAATTAAATTTAAGGTCTGCTTTCTTTATGTTATCTAGAAATCATCTAAAGACAAAGTTAAGGAGGAATTTTCCACCCCAACTGGAAGGGGTAAATTTTACAACTCAAGAGCGCCTCCCTAGTGTTCAGTTGCATTAGGGCAAAAGTTAACACAACGGGTTTTTTTTCAAGAAACTCAGTGTATCTTTTCACTTTCACAAAATTCTTTAACCCATTATATAATCTTGGACACTTAAACCACAAATGATCTCATAATCATACTGATTCAGGCAAAACAAAGATCTTCAAACTCAAGCATACAGTTCAACTATGGTAAGCTTTAAATCAAAACCCAAGAAACTCCAAAACCAACAGAACACATAGCCCAACCCTTTTCCCTCGTTTCAACTTAAACTCTCTATACCCATTTCAACAACAACACATTAGCGATAAGGCATATCTGATGGCGCATTATCCAAGTAATGTCACAGGGAAAGTTCTTCTGAAGATCAAAACCTCTAGATGTACAAAAGCAAAATTATTACTAATACCAAACACAATTACTCAAAAGCCCTCATCAAACGCGCAGGAAGAGGAGTAAACATTCATTCACATGCCCTAAAATTTCAATCAATTTTTTCTTACTCAGCATTATAATCTATCAGAAATGTGTCAATCCCACACTAAGGCAATCCGTTGCAGATTTGTAACCAACAAAAAACAAAGATGTTGCATCAAGTAAATATAAAACCATAATCAAAACTGTTTAGATTCCATAACTTTTATATCAAATCAAAATCCAAAATTCCTCTTTGAATTTATATGAAGATCAACCAACCACAAAACAGAAGAAACACCACAAATGCACTGACCATGGATGTGCATACTATGGTACTGTATGGACATTCATCACACCGTATAATTATTTCTAGCCAAGTAAGAACAAATTAAGTCAAACTATTCTTTGTTCTCCATAAAATTGAAAAATAAAATCAATGATCTGTCTAGTCTGTCAAAGCCTACCATCTTTAATATAGCTACTGAAACTGGTACTAGCTGATTAGCAAGAAATGAAAGTCTAGCAATTAAAAATTCAAACATAGGTAGCAATCCATGGCATGGTGTAATTCAACTATTATAAATTCCCAGTAAGAAAAATACAAGATACAAATTCTATTTCAAATGTAAATACAATATATTATAGCCGTCATTCCCACCAAAGATTTAAGCTAGTTTGTGTATACATTAAGGACACTTCCCTATAAATCCAACATTTCTTCCCTTAACATAAAGAAAAGAGGCCTAAATTGAAATATTCAAATGAATATTCCATTGCAAGATATTTATAACATTAAAAAGCACAGATAAAGGAAACCATTTCCATCAACTCAAAATAATTCAGACAGAAATACTATATCATCCTGAGTTTAAAGGCAACAAAACATACTGCTTTAAAAATTCATTAACTCAGGGTAGATTAATAGCACCCATGGTTACCCACTCATCAAGTTGTTTTGCAAGGTGTTTCAAGAAAGCACAAATAGAAATTTAAGGAAATTCATTCAAAAATTAAACCTGAACAAAATCACGTTTTAACCTAATAACCATCCCAAAGCACAAATTCCCATGGTTTTACGAGAAAATACAAATCTTTATCAACCAAGTAAAACATGTTCCAGTATATCATTTCTATGTTACCAGTTTTATTGAGTATACTGCTGGGCAACTGTAAGAATTAAAGTGTTATTAAGGTGATAACTGAACATTTAATGAAACTTCCACTTGAAAAAATAAACAAGGCCCAAACTGAGAAATTTTTTAAACGTTAGAAATTTTATTCAAGTTAACATTCCATGAGGTCATATTCAAGCAAATCAAAATGAGAAAAAAAAAAATTCAGGCATGCACACTTAACATCTGTGTTAACATGCCATCTTTCTTCTCCAAATATCAAAAATGAACTAGTTTAAAAGATACAAAGTCTTTAGAAAGTCAAATCCACTGTCCATTTCTTGGGTAAGATAGGTTTCATTCATTTCACTGAATCCACGTTAAAAGAACCCTGTCTTGGTGGTATTTTATCACAGCACTCTCGTATTTATCCATTTTCCTGAATTCCCCATAGTGGACTGCCATCTTGATTTCTCAGTGGTAGGGTCCTTTTGACTCTTCAAGCTGACTGGGTGCTTGATAAAAAAAAAATTAAAAGAAAAAAAAATGCTGTTGGAATGCCAATTATCTTATACCTTCAAATAGAAAACATCCACCCACCTTGAAGATACCCTACCATACACCAAACTTTTACCCTGTAACAGCTCTCAACTATCCAACTATATTAAAGTTGTTTGCAATGCAAACACATTTACAACTTCTCAAAGATCCAAAGACTGTATATAAGTAACACTCTTGTCATAGATACGTTTGTATCCATGAAACTGGAAGGTAGTAAAGAGACCAATTTTCAATATTTAATAGTAGCTTCTTTGTATTACATATATGCAAAGCAAAAACAAAACTTAAAAATTCCTGGAAAGCTTAACTAAAGAAAAACTTGCAGATTCTAAATCTCAATACATGAGTTTCCAAGCTCAAAGAAAACTAATTATGGAAGAGAATCTTAAGGGATTTTTTAAAAACAAAGCACTAGATCACTGAATACTTTTCCATTCTAATAGGTTAATTTTAACACAAAGGACCTATGTAGTATAGATGGCATCACCTCTAGTTATATTATCTGACAACTGCAGAAAATGTGATACCTGCAGGGGGGAAAAAAAAAACTATGAAAAATGCAAAATATCTGCCCAGCTTATTTGATATTTACTATAAAATGCTATCACTTTTCAAATTTTATACAACTAAAATAATCTCATTGCCCAAATTTCACATATCCCTCAAAGAAAAATAAATCTTTTTCAATAATCTACTCTAAAGGGCAAAGTGTGAAGCCAGATGATTTTACCACTAAGTAAACAATCTGGATTCAACATGATCAAACACATAATTGCAAAAACAACTATTAACTGTGGTCTTCTCTATATGAATTCTGCAACTCTCCAACTCAATTTGTGAAGATATAGTCAAAGTGACTAACCTTTAGAGAAACGTAAATATAAGGTATTTTAGCTCTTATGTTAATTTGTCTTCTTGACGGCAATCAAGACATATTGTCTAGTACATACAACACAAAAATCTACTCAATGAACTATTCAGCTACTCAAAGATACTGCTGCACCCCTATTAAACAGCACTAACTGAAAAGAAGTGTCACAATTATCACTATTAAATGTCAAAAGCAAGGTATTTCTTAAGAGATTTTGCAGATTTCTCCCAAGTCTTAATATGAGAATTAAATAACTGATTTCATCTATCAGTAAAATATCTTCCATTTTACCTTGTTCATTTCTTAAAAAAAATTATGGTATTTTAAGAAAATACTGTCAATTATAATCCAAATTTTCGAATCTCTATTGTTACAATATAGGATCACCCTTTAAATGAAGTTGATGATGTAAATAACTCCGATCAACAATACTAGGAATGCATTAATAACCAAGTTAATCACTTTGGTAGCTACAGGTATAATCTGGTATATGAAATCATACACCAGTGCTTTATATTTTTCTTCTATGGAAGATAAACTTTTTACCTAGAACAGTGGTGACAAACCTATGGAACGTTTGCCACAGTGGGCTGCTTGTATCACTGAAACCTCTCAAGGTTCACCATCACTGACACAGAACATTGTATGAAATTTCCTTCTAAACTCATTATTTAAAAAAAATTCCTAATAACGTTAGAATCATTCCAAAATTATTCAAAAACTGAACTGGTATGTGTGACAATAAAGATTAGAAAACAGCATATTTGTCATGCTGTCATGTATTTTTTTTTAAAAAGGGTAGAAAAATAACGCCACAAGAGAAAAGCAGACAACTCTTATGACATTGGAAATTCATAGTCAATCTGGACTTCTCCGAGGACAATCCAAAGCCAAAAATGAAAAGTTTACTAATAAGCAAAAGCGTATGGTCAGGATCAGTGAAGGATTTCTCAGTAATCCACTTGCATTCACAGAGTTCCAAATTCTTATCAAAACCAAATTTGCAAATAAGTTTTGTTAAAAAACAAAAAGGAATGAATTACGTGAGCCTGGAAATTTTCTTGCTAACAACATCCACAGTTCTTCACCTGTGAAACAGAATCATAGTACCTACCTCTTGTGGCAACAGAGAACATTAAATGAGTATATTCATAATGCTTATATTACCAGGTATATAGAAAAATCTCAGCAAGTGTTTACTAGACTTCCAATGCCACAATAACCAAAATGCCTGGGAAACTCAGCTAACCTTACTGAATCAAAACTAATTTATATTTCCATAGTAAGGCTGTCTTTGAAAAACACATGGAGTCATGGGTCAGTTACTTAATGAACACTTTCTAAAAATTTAGTATTGCATTAAAATAAAACCTTCCCACCAAAAAAACTCAAAACACAAAGACACCATTGGGTAGTTCCTAGATATTGAAGTCTTGCTTTTTACTTCTCCTTGTAAATCCTTAAGACACACTAGATGATGCTTTGATCTGCAATTCCAAAAACCAAACAGCGCTAGATCTTATGTTTCACATGAGGCTCAAACCCTCGGTTAGAATTTTACCACTCTGATAGTAGTTTACACTTTCTTTTTAGATAATATACGATCGTTCTTAGAACAATCCCATAGCAAAAGTAAAAACCTGATGGCAACAGGGTAATGAGTATCTGCTACCTACTCTAATCTCCAAACATTGTACACATCCATAAATTAAGAACATAAAATTAAGCATGGGAGTATTCTCTTCAAATTCTACTTCAATAAAATTGTTCCCAAAACACTAGATCATAAAATAATTGTAAAATGAAATGTAGGCAATTGCTTTGTGGTCCATCCTAGTTTTAAGAAGTGCTCCTCTAAAATCATCTTTTCTTCTTCTTAGCAAACTTGCTCACTTTTCATAGCAAAAAGAAAAAACAAAGAGGCAGAGAAGAGCACAAGGAAACAAAGAATTCTTAAATTTTTAAATAGCTGGCTATAGAAAACCTAGTATTAATGTAACTTGTATTATTTTAAAACTTAAACCCTTATTTCAAAACAGAACAGATTGAAAATTACACTCTAGAATGAAAATTCACCCTTCCCATGATATAATTAAGATTCTTGGTGATTACATCTTGATTTCAATGTTCCCTTTGCATATTGTCTTTAAATCTGAAAAACATTTGTGTAAAATATCCCTGAAAAGTAAACTAAAATAATTGTCTTTAAAAAAGTTTGACTCCTCAATACAATATATGTTAACAGATCTGGGCCTTAAGTAAGATAGGCATAAAAACGATAAAAATGATTTGAAAAAGAGCAGCCAGTTATTCATGACAGAGAGAACAAGGTCAATTATGTTAACCAAGACAAAGAATAATCTTTTCTAGTGTTTACAATTAAATATAATCTTCTTAACTGCCCTTATTGGTTTCAAGCTTGACTACATAGAGACTGAGGTTTTCTAGAAAGGGAGGGAGAAAAAAAAGATAGCAAGATCTTGTCACATTTAATTTTTATTGAGAAAAATTTTAACTGTCAGACAGAATATTGATATTTAACACATTAAAACTTGCATCATTACTTTTTATTAGACCCAAAACACTAGCTGGTAAACAATGTTAACAAAAGCTTTATAAGTCACCAAGTATTTCTTGAGCATCTACTACTATGTGCTAGGCAACTAATCTCTTTTAAATATGCTCAGACATGAGACTATCACCTGCACTGCATTAGGGAAGTTTTCAGCTCTACTTACCCTCCCTCACCAAGAAGCAAACGAACTTCTACTTTGCAGGCCTCAGAAGCCATTTATACTATGGAAGTTAAAGCAGAGAGAAATAATCACCTAGAATGTAGGTTCCCAAATGTTTCAAAGAGAATCTCTCTGATAAAACACCTAAGTAAGCAATTACCAAAAAAGTTCTGTCAATAGTAAAATCCTTCAGAGAATTCAACTGAATTCATTTATAAACAACCTTCCCACTCTATTTGCTCCCATTATTTCTCAGGTATGGGGTTAGGGAAGGTATTACATAGTAGTGGCAGTTAACACTTCTAATATCAAATCATAACATCAGTGTCAACCAGGCTAAAGACCCTTTTGTTGGGCCTCCAAGAATAAGAAAGTTCTGAATTACTTAATTTATTAGAGGTAATCTAGACATTACCAATCATCAAAAAATGTGTTATTACCAAATGAGAACCCAACGGCTTGTGATTTTTAGGTAGGTATAGTACAGTTAATAAATCAGAATAGATCTAGAACAAAAGGTCAGCAAACTTTCCTTAGGGAACCAGACAATAAATTCTTTAGGATACATGGCTATTTGCTACTATTCTCAACTCCTCAAACTGTTGTGGGAAGGCAAACACAAAGCATCTATATATTAAAGAAAACAGGTATGCTGCAAGAAAAAGTTTACTTATAAAAACAAGGGGGAGTTTCTAGCATCCAGATCTAAGAGTGTTAGAAGCATGCCCAATGTGAGTTTGCTTTGTATTTTAATTTGCCTGAGTTGAAGTGAAAACAAAAGCGAAGTAATAAGCAAACTGTGATTACTGACCTTCATGCACAGATAAGCAGGCTGATGCCCCTGTGCTGTTCTAAGCTTCACTACTCCCTCTATGTTTTTACAATTCCGACTCCGTTACTCAAACCTCCCGATCACATTTAGAAAAACATGGAAACCAGATAATACTTACTGTTTCCAAGTTCTGCTAGACTGTACAGGCCCTTTAGACTATCGGTCTGGGGATTCACATTTCTGTACAAGGCAAAATGTAATTTTATGTGTAAGAAATGACAAAAAATAGATTAAACACCATTATTTATAGCAAATTTTCAAGATCTTGTAAGTAGTTTCAACACTCACCAACAAACCAAGAGAGAGATATATTTATGAACAATATGGTCCAAAGAAAAGACCAAAAAGCCCTGAAAGGATCTTAAATTTGTCAGGGCAGGAGACTCACTTACCTAGTGTTAAGTTACTATTAAAATTACACACCTGCCTCAGTCCCCAAGAACTCCAAAGGAGTAAGCGCATAAATATTTGGGCTCCCTGGGTAGTAGTGATGAGCAACCACAGTTGTAAAAAACCCAACATCACTTGTAACAGTACAGAATTCTATTTCACCTTTGATCTTTAATTCAGTTTGAAGCCTTCTAAAAGAAAAGTTTTCATTCACCCTTGCAAAGTCAAAGTCACTCTTTCAGCATTACCATATCCTCACATTATCACGCACTATAATAAACGTAACATACGTAATCATATCATCAATGTTGCTAAGGTAAAGTACTTGAATAGGAAACAGTATCATTTAAAACTATTAATCGTGGGGCCCAGGATTTAACTGAGCGGCACAAGCACCTTCCTGGCAAGGTCATGAGTTCAATCTCCAGTACCAAAAGAAAAAAAAAAAACAAAACTATTAATCATATAGATCTATTCTACTAAGGTAACACAAATGCTCTCTAAAATGTGTATTTAGTAAAACAAAGCTAGTTTATCTATACACTAGCCTCAAATACCTGGTTACTAAACATGAAAAAGTGTTTTCTGTATCTTAAACATTTCCTGAATACATGCACAAACTTATTTTTGTCACTACTCTAAGTACAGTTACAACAATCACAATATGTGGCGAGAAGGTTAGGGATGGATGCAGCTCGATGGTAGAGCGCTTGCCTAGCATTGGCAAGATCCTAGGTTCAGGGGAAAAAATGTAGAAATACCAAAGAGATGTCTAAAAGTTCCAGATGAATAAAATTTCAGAAGGCAAAAACAAACAAACAAAAAAAATCCCATCTTTTCACTCAAAGTTAAGCTATAAAAATGCTTTTGCCAAGACCAGCTTTCAGATTAAAGAACAAGTCCCTGGTTTTATCTTACATAAGCTAACTCCATTCAGCCATTTTGACAAATTGTCACCAAGAAACAAAAGATCTGCCTTAAAATTACTTGTATACTGAAGTATCTTCCCAGTTAACAAATAAGGCAGTTTAAAAGAACACATTTTTTAACTTCCAAATTTAATCTGACCTTACAAGGAAGAGATTTTGTAAACAGACAAGTGTTAACCCAACCAAGTAAAATAAATTCATTTAATCCAAGTAAGGAATCGTGGTGACAGAAGTGTCTGGTCTACAGTCCTCTGCTCTCCCAGTCATGCTGTGGAACGGACAAAGAAGCATGTCTAAGAAACTCGGTTACACCGCTCTAGTATGCTTTTAAGTTACCCGCCAGTACAGTTCTCACAACTCCAAACAGAAAAGAGATGGATCTTACTTTGCAATTACCAAAAATACTTCTGATAGCAATATAATCTACCATCCCCTCTCCTTTCCCAAAACTGACCAAGTATAAATTAGCACTTGGCCACATTTTAAAATTGGGAATAAGAGAGCAAGTTTAGCTTTAAAAGACTATGAAAAAAAACCAATGATTCTGCCTAAGTTTCTACCTATCCTAAGTATTTTACAATATTATGGTTTGTAATTTAATAATAAAATTACAAGTAAAATATAAACGACCACTTTGGTTGTGTGCCCTTTAACAATAAAAGTCAACAACAGCTTTAGTCACTTCATTTTTTATTTAAGGACTTTTAAAATTTTAACATTCTCTCTCTCCTTGCTTGTTGTTTTTGTCATTTTCTGCTGTCATGAACTGCTGCCCCTCTGCCACGATGTCAGTCAATTATGGACTGAAACCTCTACAAACTGTGAGCAAAATAAACCTTTCTTCACTTAAAAAAATAAATTTTTAATTAAAACCAGGTGTAGCTGCCCACACCATTCTGGGAGGCTGAGGCAGAAGGGTTACAAATTCCAGTCTGGACAATTTAGCAACTTAGCAAAACTCTGTCTAAAAAACAGAAGTAAAAAAGTTGGGGACAAAGTTCAGTGCAAAGGCCCTAGGTTTGATCCCCTGTATTGAAGAAGAAAAAAGAAAAAAAAATAAAATTTGAGACCACTGTAAAGTAAAAGAAACCCTGCACAAAAATGAGGTGGATATGTCATAACAAAGTCAGAAGCATTTCTAAGAAAACTGTGCTTTTAAACTACTGAAGTTGGGGAAAAAAAAAAATCTAGCACGATAATCTAAATTAGTTATGACTATTGCACAGTACATACTAAAGATTTAATTGCTTAAGAATACTCAATTTCAAATAAACAAGTCTCAAAAAGTAAAAAGAGATTTTCTGAAATACACACACCACTGAGGATTTTATAGCATGTCAAAACTTACTTGATTTTAATGATACTTAAATGGTATATGAGCACATACTGTATTAATAACATGAGATTCAAAATATATTCTAGTTTGAATTGTACAAGCTAATTACATTCAGAAATAGGTAATCTGAAAATAAAAGTTTACACATTTAGCTGGGCATGGTGCCACATGCCTGTAATCCCAGGGCTTCAGAGGCTGAGGCAGGAGGATCCCCAACAATTGTAGGTAAGCCTGTGCTACAGTGAATCATAGGCCACCCTGAACTACCCTGCGAAACTGTTATCTCAAAGAAACAAAAAAATCTGCACTCAATCTGGAAGAAGACAGTAGCTGGTAAAATGAGGATATTTTTCTCTGAAGCATAGAAATTTTTTAAAAGGAATTAAACAGACTGTATCAGATATGCAAACTACAAATCCTGTTTATAATCTTGGCTACCTGCAAATATTACATAAAAATACACCTCACTATAGATTAGGTCAATTAAATAAAAGAAAAATCAATGACTGCTTTTATTGCAATATTCTAAATCTTCGTTGTTTAAAAACAATCTCACACTCCAATTACTTTTTCATAGGTACTTATACTATTTATTAACATTTTGGAACACCTAAAAATCAGTAACAAAGTCAAGTAAATATCATCTCAGGTCTTACACTATTCCAGTAGTTCCACCACAAAAGTAACACATTGTTTGCAAATTAAAAATTACAAAGTCTGTATAAGATAATTTAATACTTACCATTACTTACATACAACTTTACTTTTTTGAGACAGGCTCTTTGTAGTTTAGGCTGGCCTGAACTCACTCTGTAGCTCAGGCTAGCCTCAAACTTGCAGTAATTATCCTGCCTCAGCCTCCTGAATGCTGGGATTACACACATGCACCACCATGCCCAGCCTATGTCCAACAATTTAAGACCCTAAGAGATTTATAAACCCCAAAGCATTCATACAAATTAGAAGATGAAGGTGTTCAGAATAAAATGTCAATATTGTAGGGCTTGTTTATATTAGAAGTTGTCTCCTGATCATTGAATTAAATTCTACTCTACCTCACATATCTGATTAAAACAGAAGACAGACATGTCCTCAAACTACTTTTTCTCTGTTACTTTACACAACCAGTAAAAATCTCGAGGGGAAAAAAATAAACTGACTATAGGCCAAATTTTTAGATGGTCAAGCCTGGGCTACAGAGTGAGTTCAAGGCAGCCTAAAGTATATAACAAGACCCCTCAAAACACAAAAGAAAAAAAAACAAGAAACAAAACAAAACAAAAGAAAAAAGAAAGAGGAAGGAGGGAGACAGACAAAAACTAAATAGCACACTAAACTTAAAACACAGTATTGAAAATTACCTATTTCATATAATCTAGATTCTAAATGCCATGTCATGATTCAAAAAAACCTTGTGATTAGCTACAGTACAGCTTTCATTTCTATGGAATCTCAGATGAATTTTTTAAACAGTTATCAAAATATTAAATTCAATCCAACCTAATAACCATTTGATCAGATTTTCAGGACTCAAAAATAGTTCAAAATGCAACAAAGTACCTATTACTTTAGTTCTTAAGCAGAAACACTAGCAAACTCTTCATGAAATAAAGAAATTTTAAAGCAATAAAACAGTATCTACTTATCTACTGTGTGTATCTTACAGGTAATATAATTTCAACCTGTGTATGACAGTATCTACATTCACATTTGCCTTCACGTAGCAATCATTTTTGTCTACTACATAAGACTGGATCAAGCAATAAATAACAAAACAGTGAATATAAGCACTATCGTAAAGATCCAAGTACATGTGAATCTCCCTAAAATGATTTGTTATAATCCTTTGTCTTGTTGATATAAAAGTTGTATTCCATTAGACTGGAAATTAATTTACAGGTTACTGTATGATTTGAAACATTTTTAAAATTTGATAATGAGGAAAAAAGATTAAAATTCTCATTTAAAATTTCTAACTTGTCATTTTTTGTTAATGGATAAAACTACCCTACTGATAGACCATTATAAATATCGCATCTATTAATATCTAAAATTATGCTATGCCTCACATTAAAAAGAAATTAAATTTTTCTTAGCGTGCCAACACATGAATACCAATTTAATTCCCTATCAACTACGTAGAGAACAGCCTTATCTTGGCATTTGTGCTAAAGAAGCTTGGAGATGGAAGATGTTTTGACTTTTTTGGTAGGTCCTATTCTTAAAATACTATAGCTAAAATGTAATGCTGAATTTTCTTTTGTGCACAATAAATAAACTTGATCAAACTGCACAAAGAATTAAAAAGGAAAACTTAAATCAAAGGCAATAAAAATATTCTTACTACCTATTTGAATCATGGAATAAATTAATACCGATCAATAAATGTTGGTACTTTCTACACATAATTTCAGGTAAGTTAACTTCCCTAAAAGTTATTGTTCATTTGGCTAGTCTTAAAATTTTCCAACCTACTTACTATAATTTATACTTCCTCTGGTCAGTCACTTACTAATAACAGTTACCTGACAATTTCCAGATTCAGTTTTAACTTTATACTTACATTTCCTTAAAAATATCAGCAGACATACTTTCTTCATTCATGAACCTACTTTTAAGACCTTATAACATCGGGCACATGGTATGCTAAAGCTCAATAAATACTGTACTTGAAAATTATTTCTACCTTTGGAAGCAATTACTAAACTATAAATTAGAAATCTCTTAAATGAAATATTCTAGACACTGCAAAACAACTTGTTTTTGTACTGGTTTATAAACTAATGAAGATGAGTAAAACAAATATTTCAAATATAGTTAATAAAACCAAGAAATGAAAATGCAGTTTTTAAAATATAGTTATTTTAAAAATCCTAAGGTCAGCAAGCGCATTTAGACCATTCCTAAAATGCTCCGTATCATTAAAAAAAGCTAAAGAATATACCTTTCAAACTGTAAAGACAGTAATCTTGATGTTTACTACAGATTTAAACCATAATTTTAAAGCATCATTTTATTGAAAAATACTAAATGTCTTACTATTGCACTGATATAAATTGCACTGACAATTTTAATAAGTGTTCTGATGTAAGATAAAGGAATTTGATGGGTCATTTCTCATCTTTTTAAGAGATTAAAAACCACAGTTTGTTTCACCGACTAACTTTGGTGATATTTTTCCACGCATATGTTGCTAACTATTCAATTTCCAATGCTGAGTAAAAAATCATTTACTTACTTGCAATATAAAATAGTCTTTCCCAAATGCTTTTTTTATCCTTAGGGGTAAAACTCCAATATCTCAGTCTTCAAAATGATATACCTTTTGGAGAAAACAAACAATATTCTAAACAACTTATTGGTGAAGCAATAAATATCAAGCAGAAATAAGTATTTTAAAACCTTCTGATTAAATGAAAAAAATACTAATGCATGGTCAGTTTAAAATGTTCTTTCCTATCTCCAACAAATGTATTTCTTTGAATATTTATAATTTTAAATCATTCTCATGGTATACTGTGGTGATAAAAGGAAAAAGTATCTTTAGTACACGATTTTTCCCAAAATACAAGGTGTTTTCCTATTCCCAAAATTAAAGGCTTAAAAATCTTTCAGTATTTTAAACTATTCGAGGATACACTACATTAGATAATGTATATATACTTTTCATCTTTTCATTAAAAGGTTGAAAGTCTTTTAAAAATTATTTCTGATATAACTAGTTTTTAAAAATCATAAATAATCACTGCTACTTGAAATGTAAATCATCAAAAAGTAAAACAGAAACCCAAGAAGCTAATTTTCATGTCAAAGTAACCATTTGCCAGTTCTTACCTGGAATAAAAGAGTTGTATGTATTTGTTCAGAACCACCAGCAACCAAATTAATTTTAATCTTGTAGGTTACCTTTAAAAAAAAAAAAAAAGGAAGATGACATCAATGTTTTGACTTTTAAGTATTTGTTGGCCAAAGATAGTGTGATAAAACGATGAGAAAATACTTCAAAGACAAAATCTATGGGTAAATTTCAGAGAAGGCTCAGTCACACAACCTGTACATTCATAACTACAATTTTTTTAATGTTTTATCAATCTTTGTTTTCTCCATCTTTTGTATGTGTTCACAAATACTAGAGATTATAGCATTGGGATTAAAAATACAGAAAATTCAAGTCTTTGGACAGATTTAAGATTGTGACCTTGCTTTTATTTTTCCTGTTTTGATGTCAGGCAATAAACAAAAACAAAGGAAAAGTTTACCACTTAAAAGACGTAGCAACCCCAAAATTTCCTTGATCATCCAGATGCCTTTTACAGTTATGAGCAATTAAAAATTAAGTCCTCCAAGAGAATAGAAGTTAAAATGGCCACTGGTTACTTTAAATTTTAAACCACAAGTTATCTGATCTCACCCAGTGGGCTATTAGCTTGCTCTTTTAAGTAAGTCTAAAACTTGTAGTATCTATGACCTTCATTTTAAAACCAGTCTTGAATATTCTCGATCTTTTTCCTCCCCCATTTACCTTGTAAAAACACCTCATGATGTTAAACTACTGGCAATTATTTTCCCGTTTCACTATCCGAAAAGGATTGTGAAGAACTAGATTCTGAGTATTTAAACCACTGCGGAGTTCAAAAATTTCAAAAACATTGAAGAAGCAAAACTGTTATTTAAACGACAGTCTGTAAAGCAAGACATGCGCAACTGATGTAATATGTATGACTATATGAAACCTATTCCAAAAAACAATTTTACTGGAAAAAAACACCCCTTCGACTATGGTCAAATAAGCCAGTATCTTTGACTTCAGATGTACTATGCTAGTTTTTTTCCCAACAGTTATTTTTTACACAGATCTGCACCTTTAAAACACGTAAGTTCTGCAAAATGAAGATAAATATATTATACAATAAACAAAGGTTTCTGCGCTCCTGGGTTGTTTTTTTTTTCCAAACCATTTAAGTTAAATTCCCCTTCAAACACTTTTTTTTTAACATTACAAGCTATGCGGAGAACTCTGCGATTTCCTGAAACCTGTATTTTTCACACTGCTCCATTTCTAAGCCCACCTAGATTTTTATACATGCAACAAATATGGCTCCTCTCCATCGCCCAGTACCGAGAGCAGTCCCACTCCAACGTTTACACGAGAAAGTAACTTCACCAAGAGACTTGGTGTCAGAGTGTTCCTTAGGAAAAGTTTTTTCATCACGGCTTGCGATAATACACAATAATACGATTATGAACTTCAACTTTTAAAGACTAAGAACTGACCTAACTACGTGATCACATTCAGGTGGAAGAAGTTACAGGCAGCGGTGCCCGGAGACCTTTTTAAAAACTACCCAGCAGTACCGTCAACCACATTCAACGATCAGGATGTCAAACGATCGTGGCATAATTGTCAGCAAAATAAAACCACCCTAATCAAACGTCACCGCCTAGCCCCGTAAGGTTCAAATCCCCTTCCACGAAAACACCCCTGGCGACGCCGTACCCTGGGTCCTCATTTCCCCAACTTGCATTTTGAAAAGACCACCTTAGCGCCGTAAAGGTTTGGTAAGTAGCGAGGATCCTCGCATCTACAACCCTGCAGCCGTTTTGAAAATCAGCACTGAAAGAGTTAAAAGCCAACACCCAATGGGGGGGGACCAAGTTATATTTTTGTTTCAATGTAGTCAGGGTTCCATTGTTCTTTTAAAATTCACCCTCCGAGACGAGTTCCCACCTCACCCGAAAGAGATTTAAAGCTCCTCCGATGGAGAGCCTGGAAAAGAATTTTTTGTTTCACCGTCAACCTCCAAATACTCGGCAGGACGGGAAAGGGCTCCCGCCCGCCCGGGCCCCGCCGCCGCCCGCTCCCGCCGGGTCGGGGTCCCGCAGCGAGGCCGCCCCCGCCCGAGCCCCTCCCGGCCGGCGACCCGGGCCCGCGACCCCCGCAGAGGCGCCCGCGACCCCCGGGCTGCGCGGGGAGCACCGCGGCCCGGCCCGCCGCCCCCCCTGCCCGCGCGCTCAAGGACATTTTGCTTTTCCTCCCAAGGACAAAGGACAATAAAAGGGGCCGGGGAGCCACTCACCGGGTCCGCGCGCGGCCGCCGGCACCTCCGGAGCGCCCGTCCTCCAGCCCGGGCCGTCCCCGCGAGCCCGAGCCGCCCGCCCACGCCGGGCCCAGCCGCCGGGACGCCGGGGAGCCTCGGCGGCCGCTGCCGCAGCGGAGCCCGGGCGCCGCGGGCCCGGCCTCCCCGGCGCCTCCGCCACGGGCTCCGACCCCGCGCGCCGCCCGCCTCGCCTCAGCCGCCGCCGCCCGATTCCCGCGGGCCTCGGGGCCGCCCGGGAGGCGCTCCCCGCCGGCCGGCGAGCCCCCGGGCCGCGGCGGAGCGCCTGACAGCTTGGGGTGCTGCTGCTTCTCCGGCCATCTTGTGCCGTGTGTGTGGTGTCTCTGCCGTCTCCTCTCTCGGCTTTACTCCCTCCTCCTCCTCCCCCCGCCCCACACTCCACACAACATGGCCTCTTCGCTGCGGCGGCGGCTGCGGCGACGGCAAAAGCTCCGCGGCGCTCCAGCCCGCTCCCCTCCCCCACCCTCCCCGCCTCCCGCCTGCAGCCCCGCGCCCCAGCGCGCAGGCGCGCTGCCGCCCGCCCGCCGCCGCCATTGGCTCTGCGAGCTTCCTGCCTTGGCTTCCCAGGAGTGGCTTCACGCACTCTCGCTGGCGCCTTCCTCCCGCCCAACAGCAGTTGTTTCTATTCTATTGGCTAATGCTGACCCCACCCCTTCCACAGCCTCCTCGCCGATAGGCTGGCCTTAGTGCCATTCGCCATTGTGGGCGCTTCTACTTGTCCCTAGGAGTCCCGGATCGCAATTGGCATATGATGAAACCTTTGGGTTTGCTGCTGAGGTGTAGGTTGTAGCCCCGCACTGCGGACCCCTCCGGGCTAACGGGGTTTCCCAGTGTAGGCTACCCCAGGCCAGACTACTAGTGCAGGAGCCTACGTGCGAAGGCATACCCTTTGGAAAAAGCTCAAGAAACGATGTTTCTAGGTTTAGATTGTGTCTTTACTGGAGGAAAACAAAAAAGTGACTGACAGGTTGATGAACAAGCAAGACGCAGACCCATGGCCCTTGGGCAAGCAGCCATATCCTCAAGATTTTTCTCCTAAAACACCAGAGCTTCCTGCAGAGTCAGAGTCAGGAGCACAGGTTTTGTGACCAGCACATTCCCTCCCCTAATGCCCCAACAGACATGCCGTTGACCTGAGGGTTTGGAGGCTGCCTGTGTCCCCTGTACACGCCCCAGCAAGGGCTAAACTGTAACAGATCGGACTCCTAATCCTGGACTCCGGACTCCAGAGCAGTGTTGGTGAAAGGGTGGTTTGAACCTGAACAATCACAGCCTTAACTGCACAACTTTTCTCCCAAGCAAAACAAACTTCATTTCCTTTTGGCAAATAAATCACTTTATTTTATTACTTCTTCCCATTACTTTTTCCCATTACATGCTTCCCAATCTGGAAGCAACTTTAGACAGAGCACAAGAAAAATAAAACCCTAAGCTTTTCTGAAGTGGATGAGAAAAGAAAAAGATGACACTCTCCTGGTGCCAGTATTTACAAATCTTGCCCATTTTGGCAAGGGTCCTGGAAAAAGACCAGGAGTTCAAGACCAGCCTGGGTGAGGTAGCATGACTCCACCTTAAAAAAAGAAGTGTTAATTGTCTTGACTCAATATGGCATCAGCCACTTAGGACAAAACTAGGACTGGATCCCAAGTTTCCTGAATTCTTATGGATCTTGGGTAGGGTTCCTGCTGTGAGACCTGGAGGAACTACTCATAATCTGGAAGCTCTGAGTAGGCACACAAATACATATGCTCTCCTTGAATGGAAAACTTCCTCCATTCAATGTCCAGGAGACATTCCCTTATGCACATTAGTTGTGAACACTAAGGATCTGCAAGAGAATTTTCTCTAAATGGCTGCACCCTGAGCCCTTTCATCCTCATTCCTATTCCTGTGTTCTTGCCATTTTCCTTTCCATTACCTGAAACCCATCCATGAGTCTGTCTTTCTAGGTTCATCACCAAGTACTTCTGTGCCAGCAAAGCAG
This sequence comes from Cuniculus paca, assembly GCA_004365215.1. Taxonomy (NCBI): domain Eukaryota; kingdom Metazoa; phylum Chordata; class Mammalia; order Rodentia; family Cuniculidae; genus Cuniculus; species Cuniculus paca. Next base: position 1,366 of record RJWT010001285.1, on the reverse strand, counting down.
GCCTGCACAGGCCTTCATTACAAATAGCAATGGGTGTGAGGCAATGAGTTAGCTGACCAGGTGCCAGGCATTGTTCTAAACCCTCACTGTGAGGCGGGCATGGTGACGCACGCCTATACTTGCAGCACTATGGGAGGCTGACGCAGGCGGATCAGAAGTTCAAGGCCAGTCTGGGCAATCCAGTAAAAACCCTGTCTCAAAATAAGAACTTGATAAAGGTGCGGAGTTGTAGCTCAGTGTAAAAACCCTGGGTTCAGGGGCCAGGGATTTAGCTCTGCGGCATAAGTGCCTTCCTGCCAAGTGCGAGGTCGTGAGTTCAATCCCCAGTACAAAAAAAAAAAAAAACCCTGGGTTCATTCCCCAGTGCTGTACCAAAGGAAAAAAAAAAAAAAGACAAAATACTGTGGACTGTGGACTAACTCAATGGAGCACATAATACTCCCAGGAGAGAGGGTTCTCGTCCCTGTGTATTGTCCCTGTTAGGAAACTGAAGTACAAGGAATTTGAGTAACTTTTCCAGTTCATACTGCTGAGAAGAGTGGAGCCAGGATTGAGCCCAGATATGCCATCCTCCAGCCTACTTCCTTCTGCCTTTTCCAATTTCCTTCCAAAGGCTGTCCCATTAGCCGGGTATAGTGTTGCATACCTGTCATCCCAATCTCTCAGGAGGCTGAGCCAGGAGTACTCACAAGTTCAAGCCCTGCCCGGGCAATTTTAGCAGCTTAGTAAAACCTTGCCTCAAAATAAAAAAATAAAGAAGGGCTGGAGATGTAGCTGAGTGTGAAAGCCCCAGAAAGGGAGGGGAAAACAGGAAGGGGTGTCCCTTTGCTGAATAGGTTGCCTGAGATCTTCCATCGTGGCAATTCATGGTTGGTCAGTCTCCCTCCTCTGCTTTCCATAGTTGTTCTGCCTTCAGAATCAGGTGTCCCTCCAGGCCTGGGCCCCACCCCATCGCCCTCAGTCTCCTTGTGCCACCTATGCCAGCCAGCTGCCTGTCTTATTTCATCCTCCTTTGGACACACCTTAGTTCAGCTGCAAAATGATTCCCTTTTACAAAGATACACCCAGTGTGGCTTCCTTAAAACAGCTTTTTCCTCCCACGTTTCCATCCCACACAAGGTGTTCTTCCGAGAAGGCCCTGATCTGTCGCCTTGAAACTTTGTTTCCTATCACAAGGGACCGCTGCATTTCTCTTGCCATATCTAAAGCCTGTGTTTAGTCACCTCTTTAAAGTGAGAAGAGTGCTGTCCTGACCTAAAACAACTGACACCTGGCAGACCACATCTGAAGGCTCCTTTGCACTGTGTGTCATCTGCCAACGAACCAACGGGACGTCCCTCCCACCGCCCCTCCCACCCCAGCCACA
>RJWT010001284.1:0-44228 GCA_004365215.1 Cuniculus paca | reverse complement strand
GAGGTACAGATGGAGAATGGCCCCAGCGCAAGGTTTGGGAAGGTGATCGGCCCTTGGGGGCTGTAGCTGACTTGCTGTTAGGAGGTGGGGGCTGGCTAGAAGAGCTGATGGCTGGGGCGTGACCTGGAAGGGTGCATCTCCCTCCTTCCTTGCCCTTCCCTTCTTTCTGTTTCCTGGTCGCCATGACCCAAGCACCTTCTTCACGCAGTCCCTCTGCCATGCTGTTTCTAGATTTGCAAGCGTGAGCTGAAACTTCCTAACCCACGAGCCAAAGTGAACCCCTCCCCCTCCTTTCAGTAGTAACGTGTGTTATGGGCTCTCAGAGACTGTCATGAGTTGACGTGCATTTCTGGTGGCTTCCTCGGCGATAACCTTGGGACCCACTCCTCTGTTGATCTCTCTCCCATGTCTTCATGTCCATTCATGCCTACCCGGAGGCTGCAGGGGGCACAGCTGGGACACAAGTTCCACACACACGCTGGAATGGCAGGAGGAGACTGGACATGAAGCAGGAAACCAAGGTGTCTTCGGAGAGATCCAGGGCTCTGGCTTGGTCAGGCCACTCCGGTTTCTGAGCCTCAGTTCATCCATCGGTAAAATGAGGGTTGGGGTCACATGGATCCTCACATCCCCCTGGGCCGCAGCCACTCTTCATGGTCCCTGAGCTTCCTTGACTTTTATTCCTCTGCCTCCACTCTACGCCTCTCTACCCCCTCCTACTCACAAAGGACACACAAATGACTTCTATTTATATTTGTGGACAGAGAAGCGAGTATTTCATGGGGCTCTAACAACTCGCTCATCAAAACTGTCAGAGAAACCCCATTTGTGAAGCAGATTCAGATTCAGAGGTCTTAGAGCTTTATTGGAGCTTGAAATCGCCAACAATAAATTTGGGTTTCCACATTTCAACCTCAAAATATTTAGAAACACCCCGAGCTATGGAATGAAGAACAAAATCAATCCCAACTGCTGCTGTCTCCATGGGCACTGCCTGAGTCAGCGCCAACCAGAATCATCCCTGCAGGGGACGCTTGCTTAAATGAGGTGTGTCACTGCCGCCCGTCTGGAAGGCCCTGGAACCCAGCAAGCAGCAACTAGAAGAGGACAAGTCCAAGCACCCTGGCGAGGCTGCGTTCATGTGCTGCCCACGCAGGCAGGCGCAGCTCGCTGCACCCCCGGGGCCTCTGGGCTCCTGCTGTGCACGGAGTGAGGGTGTGCTGTCACAGGCCACTCCACCTCCAGGAGGGGAGGGCGAGGCTGGCTGGTCAGGCCGCCTTTCTTTCACTTGGCCCTTGCGCAACACGGCAAATAGCAAGTCCAGCTGGGAAGGGGGAACGCCAGGAGACATAAGCTGGGGACATTCCTGGGCTTTTAGAATGACCATTCCCAGGCCAGCAAGTCAGGGCCGGGCATCAGAGCTGGCTCCAGGAGGTGGACACACTCTTCAAAGCAGGGAGGGCAGGCGGGGTGCAGACTCCGGCCTTCAAGTCCCTCCTGACCTCTTGCTTCTGCTTCCTGCCACCACACTGTGTGGGGTGCAAAAGCAGCCTAGTAGGTGTCAGGATTTTTCTTTCTAAAGATATTAAATTTTACTAGATTTTTGTTTTTGTTTGACAAGTTCAATGGATTGATTGGTGGGAAAAACTCAAGCTTAAAAATTCAGTGGCCGTGACATGGTGAGGATGCTGGAAACTGAGGTTACTGAGCAGACTCCAAGGTGGAGGCCAGGAAGCCTACACAGATAGAATAGTTTTTAAAGGAGGGCAGCAATGCTGTGGCTCCGGATGGTCTGTGGGGCAGGTTGTAGGCACTGCTTATGGCTGGGAAACGAATCACCAAGAAACCTAAGACTCAGTGCATATCAGCGTTGGGAACTCATAGGTTGGTATTGTACTCTGCACCAAGGCTACACTGTATTTAAAATGAGAAAAGAAAAGCCTCCTCTGTGGAGAGATATTTGTAGAAGCCCTAATTGGAAACAGAATATTTAGGCAGTGGATTGAAGTGAGTTTTAAAAAGAAACTTAAAACAGGGAAATGGAAATAAACACAATACAAAAAGAAAAGAAGTTTTTAAACTTGAGACGGCTATAGGTGAGTACAGAGCTATAATTAAGCCTGATCAATCAAACATTTTACCCTAAATGGTGCCAATCACATCTCCGCCCAGTCTGCGATCCTTCCAGCCCACTTGGGGAGTGTCTAGCATCCAGACCAGTCAATGATTAAGATGAAGTCACTGTGGACTATTACTTTTCCCTGAGATTATTTGCTTGTTAAAAGTTGAGTGCTGGGGGTAGCAATGCAGGAAGGTGAGAGCACAAACCTTTGCAGGAGACAGATGTGTATCTCATTCCCTGCTCTTCCATTTACTAGCAAACCTCTGCCATCTTGGAGTCTGCTTTCTCATTTGTCAAATGGAGAAAATTTTTACTGTATCAGTTATCTACTGCTGTGTAACAAATTATCCCCACACCAAGCAAATTCAAACAATGAGCGTTTGCTATCTTGCAAACAAGGACTGGGAATCTGGAAATGGCTTGGCGGGGTCATTCTGGGTCACTCTTCTCACTAAGCTTCAGTGAAGGTCTTCGTTAGGGTCCCAGTCAAGATGACTTCAAGGAGCTGGAAGATCTGGTTCTCCTCTGGGTCACTCATCAAGCTGGAAGTCTGTGTGGTGGGCAGGAGGCCTCCCTTTTTCCTCTTGTAGGTCACTCTACAGGGCTAATTGGCTGTCCTCATGGTGTGGCTGCTACTTCCCCCAGAGCAAGTGACCCAACAAAGAGAAGAAGACAGACGCCACATGCCACCACCTCCACGTGTGCTGTCAGACACAAGGGTCAGCCCCGCCTGATGTGGAAGGGGAACAGAAAGCCCCAACACCTGGAGGCTGGAGTTCGGGGGTGCCTTCTCAGAGAGCGGCGGCCACACTGCCCTCGTGTCCTTGTTTTCCAAATTGCAATGTGATGGTAAGGTACAAGCACAGAGATGCATGCGTTGCTTTCTGCGTGGCACCTCCCCCTTCGAAAAGCCTGCCCCTTGCATTGGGCCTGAGGTCAGCCCCAGAGCGGCCTGAGGATCCACTCTGCATTGGTACCGTGGGCAGAGACAGGGAAGGGAGGGGCCTCAGTCTTAACAGAAAGCTGACAAATTACAGCTTCCAAGAAACACCTGTCGAGATGGCGATTTAATTGTAGGAGGCAGAAGGACAAAGTGGGCATTCTCTGGATGGCCCCGATTTCAGATATTCCAAGCCGTGTTCATGATAAACCACCAGATGGTCCAATCCGATTCCAGTGCTGCACCCACACTTGACCTCCCAGTTTAGCTGCTGCATCCAGAGGCAGCAGAGCCGAGGTCAGACCGCACTGCCATGCAGGAGTGGAGGGAGGCAAGTGGTGCCTAGACCAGGGGCAGTGAAAACTCGTGCTCAGGACCGGCAGGTCAAAATGAGCAATAGGAGAGGGGGATGCTGGGAAGTGAAGGGGGAGAGATGCGACACAGAACGCAGCAGCAAGGAGAGGATGGTTATGGCCATAGACTGCACAGACTTTCGAGACTGGGACAGGGATGAGGGAAGAGGGGTGCTCTGCAGTGAGAGCCCAGGGAGGCAACAGGCAGCTGCGGGGACTCCTTGGGGCCTGCACTGGGGTTCTGGAACCAACTCCCAGAGCACCCTGGCCCGGGTCTGGTGGAGCCTCACACCGGGGATGCAGGGGTGTTTGCCATGGGACCTGGGCCTGCATGGGAGCCGTCCAACACTTGAGAGGTCTATGTTCAGATGTGGATTTCTGACTCCACCCTGCTCTGTGATTTCTCACAGCAGACAGTGCCCTTGAGTCCTGAAAGTGGTAAGACCACTGACCCACTCTCTGCCAAAGCCCTCTTGGGGCCTTAGGGCCCACGCCAGCTCCACCCGGCCCTGGCTCTCCCCTGGGCTCTGCACGTTGGCAACCCTGACTGTCTTTCAGCTCCTCAACAAAATCCCTGCTTCCTGCCTCAGGGCCTTTGCACAGCAGTTCCCACATCGTGGGGCATCAAGGTCTTCACCTGGCTCCTCCTACACTCCTGTCAGGTTCAGCCCCAAGGTTCCCACCTGGAACAGCCCCTGCTGCTCCTCCCCATAGTCTCCAATATAATCTACTTTCCTATCTTGGGGTCATTTTCACCTGAAATTACCTTCTTGATTTATTGGCCACTCACTGGCCCCCATCTTCCCTCTTCCAGCATGTAAGCCCTGTGAAAACAGATGCCTGTCCTCGACCAACGAATGGACAATGGAAATGCCATACATATCCATAATGGAGTACTACTCTGCTGTAAAGAAGGGTCAGTTGTAGGAAAATGGATGCATCTTGAAGCCATAATGCTAAGTGAAATAAATCAGACACACAAGCTTAAATATCACATGGCTTCCCGTACAAGAGAAAACCAAACTAGAAATAAAGAGCAAAATAAAGTAGGTCATAAGAAGCAGGGAGATAGATCTTTTGCAAGTGGGAAGGGAAGCAAGAGAGGGAGGGGGAGAATATCAAAAGAATTAAGACATGTTTTGTGCACGTAGCAATCCTTCCCCATGAGGGACATGGTCATTATGTACTGCAAACATGAAGTAATAAAAACAAAAATTAAAAAAGCAAAACCCCCTGCCATCCTCCCGGGTACACAGGCCCTGGAGCCTCAGCGATGCTGGGAAGTCGAGGCACTGAGCATGATCCATGGGCTGCGTGGAGCCCAGAAGCGGCAGAGACAGCGGCTGAGCTGTTCTCGTGGGTACCAGGAGTGGGGTGAACCGGCGCACACGGACAAGCGTGACGGGAGCCGCAGGCCTCTTGCGAATCACAAGCCCACCTGGCTTCAAGGCCGAGGACAGTGCACTTAGTTCCAAAGCGCACAGAGAACTTAAGGAATTAAAAAGAAAAAGGGCTGAAGAGAAAATATGGACCCAACCTCTAACAGCTACAGGGAACCTCCTCTTTTTCCTGATGGAGAAAAGACTTCCTGCTTCAAAACAACTGCCATGTGGTTTGGTGACTGCCAGCCCGCTGGGTGAACGGGCATTGGGGCTCACAGAGGCTCTGGTCACAAGCGCGTGGTCACTCTGGACCACTCCTCAAGCCCATTGATCTGCAATGGGGCTGCGGGATCCGACAGCAATAAAGCAGACAAACAGTGCCTGAGATAGCCACGACCAACCCCGTTCCACGTGATTTCTTTTCTTTGGAAAAGGTGGGAGATTAGGGTACACACGGTTGGAAATGCGAAGATTCGGTGTTGACCACCGCTGCCGGAAATCTCTTCATCCGAAGGAAAAAGATTTCCTACGCCTTGCAGAGCTTGGGTGAATCCTGTCCTGCTGAGTTTATCTGTCTGGTGGGCAGATATCGCGCGGGTGGACACAAGGTCTCAGCCCGAAACCCCTCCGAATTTAAGCCTGGGAGGAAGGACCGGGTGCGTTAGGCCTGACAGGCCGAGTCAGGCCTGAGACTTAATTATGCAAGAGGACCCTTTCCTTCTGACTCGCACCTGGGGTTGCGCTCGGTGAAGTACGGTTTCCTGGCTGGTGCCCAGGCTGTGCCAATCGGGGGCTTGGACGAGAGCGACACTTCCGGAGGTGGAGGTCCTGGCTTGTTCCCTGGGGCCTGGCAGCGGAGACGTGCCAGGCTTCTCCTGATAAACGTGGGTCAGGCGAAGTGTGCTGCAGGCGTTCACAGACCCAGGGGAGCGGAGTGGGCCTTCAGCATGCTCACCAGCCGCCGTTTGCTCATCAGTCGCCACCCGGACAGCGCTGGAACCCACGGTACCCTGGGCCATCTGCATGGGGCATGCTTCTGTGTCCCAGAGCAGGGGATCAAACTTTCCCCTGGGATTGCCCTGAGCCTTGACTGCCAGGTCACCTGACCAGGCCTGGCTGCTACCCTCTGTCTCTCCTTGTCCCTGAAGCAGCCTCCACGCTCCCAAGAGAAAGGGCAGAGGAGCCGGGCATGGTGGCACACTCCTGTAATCCCAGCACTCGGGAGACTGAGGCAGGAGGATTGTTGTAAGTTTGAGACCATCCTGGGCTACACAGTGAGCTCAAGGCCAGCCTGAACTGCATGGTGAGACCCTGTCTCAAAAGAGAGAGAGAAAAGACAGAGGCCACGGGTAGTGGGGGCTGAGGACATTGCTTACCTAGGCAGGACAGTGAAGACACCCCCAGCCCGTGTGTAAAACATCACAGCGTTGCTGTGCAGCAGTATCAGGTGTGGGCAGCAGAAAGAGCCTCAAAACCCCTCTCCTCCCACACTCTGCGCCAAGGCCCCTGCAGCCCATCATCTGGGCTGCGGCTTGGGATGGAGTCTAGCTTCTGACAGGAGACCGGATCATGGGTTCCACTCAGTGACACCACCTGGTACCGGGCTCGGCATTTCCTACAAGAGTTTCTAAAACAAAGAGGCTTGGAAGGGACGCCCCACCACACTGTCATCTAGGCCAGGGGGGTGAACAGGACGACAATGTAGGGAACCCCGTCCTGGCTCAGGAGATGTGCTTCACACCTGCCATCTTGCCCGAGCCCACCGCTGCCCCGCTCCTGTGTGGCCACGGAGAAGGACCCACATTCTGGACCGACCCGCCTGGCTCCGAGTCCTGGCTCCACCGCTCCTGGCTGTGTGACCCAGGACGAGTTTCTCTCCCTCTCTCCCTGGCCTCTATTTTTCTCATCTGTTAAATGAGGAAAAACTGTACCTGGACCATGGAGTTGATGTAAGGATTGAACAAGTTAATACATACCATTCATATTGACTCAGCTGAGATCTCAGTAAAGATTAGCTGTTAATAGAAAAGCTTTTCAAAATTTAAAATAAAAATTAATAATTGAGGAGAGAAGAAAGAAAGTTGTATATGGTTTTCTATAAAGCAAAGACAAAGACGCCATGGGGTGGGGACACACGTTTCTAGAAGCTTCGTGCTTTGCTAATTCAAGGCAGAGCGAGAGAGTAGAGAAAGGAGGCTTGGTGCAAAATGATCCAGACCTGGAAAGGTGGGGCCGAGGCTCTGAGGCTGCCTACCAGCGGCACCGAGCCCTGGTCTCCCGGCTGCTGGTGACCACGTCGAATGTGCTCATTCTATGTTCCGTGGCCTGACTGCTGCCACGATTCCATCTGGCAGGAAAAAGCCTCAAACAAATGAGGCACCCAAAGCTGATTTTTGTTCTCATCTCCCAGTGAGTGAAAGCTCATACATACTCAGGACAGAGGAGTGCGCGCTCCCTGCCGCAGGAGGTAAGTGGCCTCTTGGTTGGGAGGCTGGGTCCCTCCTCCTGTGCCAGTGAAGGCCAGCTATTGGTCAGTGAGCTCTGCTGCTACCCTACATGGTCTGCGTGGGATCTGGGAAGGCGAATGGCATTGTAGGCGCAGGCCTGGCCCATTGAAATGCAGGGTTGAACTTCTGCAGGGAAGAGCAGCCGGGGCAGGGGGCGTATGGCTCTCTTCTCATAAATGTCAAAGGCCGCTGGTCTGGATGAAGACAGGACTAGAAAAGTGCTTTATCATATTAAAGCAACAAAAACAAATCCTCCACAAACTTTCCTTTGGTTGCCTCTTCTGCTTTCCATTTTTAAACTGCAAGCAGAGTCCTTATTGCATGATGGGTTAGAAAGGGGAGACGTGGTCCAGCAGGATCACGGGAACCTAGGATGGACACCATGTAATGGTCTTGCAGCCTAGTGTGCACTGACAAAATAGCCAGGTCCTGGCTGCAGCTGGGAAAAGGTTCGAGAGGAAAACACCGAGGGGAGGGGTCCTGCCGCTCTCAATAAATGCTGAGGATGGCAGCTGTTCATTTTGCGCCTTACCAAAAATGGTGACCGCCAGGGGTCTGTGAAACTTTGCCAAATTGAAATTCACAAAGACAGGTTGACCTTGAGATGGGCGGAGCTGTACGGGGCACAGGCCCCTGCCTGTGAGATTCTGGAAGTAGCCAGCTGGAGCTGCTCCCACAAGGGCCATCGAAAGGAGCACTGGGCGGCTCGGTAGGGCTGGGCAGGGCTGCTAGCAAGTGACAGAAGCCGCTCGAGCTTTTATTTAAAAATTTCATTCTCGTAATTAAAATTAAAAGTTAATTTTTAATTAGAAAATAAAACCTCATCCAGGCGTGGCCGTGCGTGCCCGCAATCCCAGCGGTTGGCGGGCCGAGACTCAGATCATGGTTCGAGGTCCGTCTGGGCTACGTAGTGAGACCCTGGTCAAGAAAACCAACCAACTGACCGACCGGTTGACCAACAACCTTACGATTTGTTCCAGGGACCCTCCCAAGTTCCTGGATCTGCCACACGAGACTTGGCAATCTGCTGAATGCCAGGCCGCCTGCCCTCTGGAAACAAACTCTCGCAAAGGCTCATGGCCAAGCTGTAGTCATCGGAGCAATCAACAAATACTGCACGAGGACTCGCCATGCTCAGGATAAGCATCCTCAGGGTTTCATCGGTTTAACCACTTCTAACTCCAATATATATATATTTTTGTCTTTTTGAAACAGGGTCTTGCCATGCAGTTCAGGCTGGCCTTGGGCCCAGGCTGGTCTGGAACTTGCAAGGATCCTCCTGTCTCAGCCTCCCGAGTCCTGGGATTACAGGAGCGTGCCACCACGCACGGCATCCAAAAAATATTCTAAACCCAGCAGCCACTTCCTGCCTTACTACTGAAAAGTGCCACAAGGTTCACCAGAGACACTTGGTCTCCCTGCCACCATCTCGTCCCCATGAGTTCCCTGCCCACCAAGGAGCTCGAGTGACTTTCCCCAAAATGTAAACAAGACAAAGTGCTACTCCCAGGTTAAACTCACTAGCGGCTTCCCCAGCTCCCAGTCCTCACCGTGCCCCGCAGGGAGACAGCTCGGCTCCTGCCACCTTTTCTGAGCTTTCTCTCAACTGTGCTGCCCTCTCTACATCTGACACTGATGCACGCCTAGCTTGTTCCTGTGGGCTCACCCACTCTTCCTTCCCCATGAACTCTCTTCTCTTAGATGTCCTATGGCACTGTCTTTGCAATGTGGGGTTCCTCTGGGACCCTTCCCCTGACCACCTTGCTAAATCCTCTCCTCCACCTTCCCCACCAGCCAGGCCCGTCTCACTGCCCAAGGCATGTCCTGCAAGGTCTTCTGTGGTGTACCTGGTGGCAGATTGTGACATTCTTCCTCACATCCATCTAACAACCCAGGCACCAACTGATAGCCCCTGGGCATGCATGTGGCAGGCTATGGGCACTGTGAACTCTCTCTGAGCAGATATCCACTCTCCCCTGCCTTGTATGTCAGTCAGTCCCTTATCACAGGCCAACTAGACAGCAATGACTGACAGTACTCTTAGTCCCTTCCCGCTCATACCCTCAATATGCTTTTAGATTTTTTCCACAGCGTTAATGCCCAATGGATACAATATACCTTCTCCTTATCTCACTATACCTCCGCATTGTTATTGCAGTACCCATCCATCCATTCTCCTACTAACCCACATGTGTACATAACCATCAATCCTTGTTGGACATTTAACAGCCCGGATTCAAATTCTAGAATGGAGTTTTTTCACTAGAATCCTGCTAGTGCCTAGAGCAGTGCTTGGTGGAGAGCAGTCACTTGGTAAATATTTGCTTAATTAAGGATTGAACTTACTGTTCAAAGAAGAACGCACGGATGGAGTAATACCCTGGCTTTAAATTCACAGCTGACAAAGAGAGAAACCACCTGCCATGGACACTGTGCGAAGACAGTGCGGGGGCCTCAGGCTCAGGTGCCAGCTCTGGGTCATGCTGTGGACACCTGGACTGCAGTGCTTGGCCCCACAGCGTGGAGCTCGTGGAGCGCCCCCTGTAGATGGCAGCATGGTGGATGGGCCGGAGCTAAGGTGGGGGGGGTCCTCCCCGCTGCACACACATTCGGGACTGGCTTATTTTTCCATTACCTTCATCATGGGGACCTTTCCACTGATGCTGGGCCCCACGGTGGTGCTATGAGGCCACGACTGGGATTCCTACCTCCTCTCGTTGGCACACAGGTCCTGCCTGGGCCTGAAGGCTGGAGTCTTTGTGCCCAGTGCTGGGGTGCCTAGGTCTACCTTGAGGCTTCCACAGAGCTCAGCAGGGACGTGCGAAGCCCGGGCTTTGTGGTGGTGGTGAGGAGGCATCCAGCGGTGAAGGGATGGAGGGGACAATTGTGGCTTGGTGAGTGAGACCTGTGACCTAGGTCTCTCCTGGAGCCAGGCTTGAGACAGAACTCACAGGGCTGTGCTGCCTTGTGCCTCGACACGCCTGTGAGTGACACATCACTGAATCACCATGAGCCTCGGGTTCCTCTTTTGCACAACGTGTGGGCAAAGGGCCTGGGGTAGGTGGGCTGGGCCACTTCCTGGCTTGGGCTCGCTGTGGCTGGAGGAACTTGGCGGCTTCCCACGCGAGCCCTGCTAGTCTGCAAGGGAGGACAGGGCGGGGAGCACTGTGCTCTGGAGGAAAGGACATGGTGCCCGAAACACTGGCTCCTTCCTCTGGGGGACGTCCGCTGCAGGGGCTGTGGTGGTGGCATCACGGCACTTTGACAACTGGTGCCAGGGACGGGGCAGCGACCTGAAGCTCATTTTCCGAGAGCACCAAGGGGCTTGATCGCGCAGAAGCGATGGATGCCATCCCGCTCTAGGAAGATGCATCTCAGGTCTCAGTGACTCACTCTCAAGTTTGCTGGACTCAAGGTAAGTGACCGCCTCATGTCTTCCACAGGAGTGGACGGCGCCGCGGCTCAGCATCTTTCTCTGAACCCACATGTGGGCAGCGGCACTCATAAAACACGGCCGCGGCGCGAGCCATCATTTCTAATGGCCCTGCTCCCCATCGATTTGGAAATAAAACAAACTGGGCAGAAGGACTCGCAGGAGTGGCACGTTGAGGAAACAAAAGAAAAGCGAGGAAGCGAAACAAAGCAAAGCGAAGCGGACCCCGCCGAGTGCTGGCAAGGGTCTCTGCACCTGGAACCTCACAGACTGGTGGGACAGAAAAGGGCTGAGCCACTTTGAAAGAGGTTCTTACGACCGTGCCTGCCTCGCAACCCAGTCATCTCGCTCCCAGCTTATTTTTTACATAAAAAGAGGAAGAGGCTGGAGGTGGGGGTGGGGGTGGGGAGAAGAAGAGCAAATGAAGAAGAAAAAGAAAAGTGCGCTTACGTCCACACAAAGACCAACTGCAGATCTGCATGCATTTGACCATCTGGGTGACGCTGGCCCAAGGAATGCAGGCACTGGGTGACATGATACCGCACGGGCTTCGCCCTTTCACTTGTCTCTGCTTTGTGTAAGAACCGGGGGCAGAAAGCCACGCATTCAGGGTAGAACTGATCAGAAGAAAGACATGGGTGGGCTGCCCTCCACTAACCTCAGCACTTGGGTAACCAGTTCCCACCGGAAGCCTTGGTCAGACGGCCTCGCTTGGCCCAAGCTCATTTTTATTTGCGGATGCTAAGTGGAAGTTGGCAAGAGGTATGGCAAGGAGCTGTTCCCATCCTCTTTGCTGGCCAGCGCGTTGTGTGTGTTCACGAGGCCTGAAACAGCCACAGCCATGTTCTGCTGCAAAGGAAAGGCAGCGCGGGGAGGCGCTCAGAGAAGGTGAGAGATGAGACGGTAACAGTGGGGCTGTGGCGCCCTGATCACACCAGGGCAGACGTCTGCTTTTCAATGACATCAATAACTCCCATACATATGAGAAGCCGGTTAGAGCTGGGGTGTTTTGTTACCTGAAACTGAGCTAATCTAGATATGCATCTGAGATTGGATCTAATTTCAGGAGATAGTTCAAAGAGGTAGAACAGGCCAGGAACAAGTTCGGTGAGCCAGCGCCAAAGCTATCAGAAATCTTGGATGAAGCTGCAGAGGCGATCTAAATGGAGCAGGGCAGAGCTGGGTGGTAACCTCAATGGAACACGGCCTGGGAACAGCAGGGTCTGTGAGGAAGATCAGGACTGGGGCCCTGCTGGGACCTGGCCTTGGAGGAGGGGGCAGAAAGAGTGAAGGGAAAGACACACCAGGGACCACAGGAGGCTGCTTCGACGGTCAGCTGGAGGGCGGGCATCGAGAGAGGAGTGCTCATGGTACAGTCCCGACCCTGTACCACATGCCTGGAGGAGGCCTCTCCTGCACCTGGGCCTGAGTCTCTTGCTGGGCCCTCATCTCCTGCACACCCACCTTCCCTGTACAGAGGAGGGCAGGCCTGCAACCCAGACTTTTAGGCTTGGCCCCTGGTGTGGTTTGCAGTCTCACCTTCCTCAGTCTCCAGCTTCTGAGTGACTCCCAGGATTGGGACATCATAGGTGATGTGATGGGCTTGTTTGAGGGAGCAGCAGGTTGGGAATTGAGGTGTTCAGGGCAACCTTGGGTGGTCTATGGGTCCCTGCTGTGTTCAACTCTTCCGTCTGTTTGGTGGCACCCTAAGCGCCGTAGGAGATGCCATCTGATAAGAGAAGGTCTCAGATGTACATGGTCAGGCTGAGTGTTTGAATCATGGATCTTGGGTCAGTACCATCTTGCTGACATGTCTGTTCTTTGCACTATCCCCAGATCCTACACTCAAACTTCTAAAGAACAACTGAATCTCAGGCTAATCATAAGAATGCAATAATTACATGTGGAGACTTGTTAAATCATAGGTTCCCCATTTGGAAAGAGAATGGATTTCCCAGTCACCATTCACATCAACTCTAGCCTTCCATCTCCATAGACCATATCCACCTCTGGCCCCCAGAATCCATCTCCTTGCTTGTCAATAAGGCTGATACTGCCTTAAAATTCAGCAGATGTATTTCTGCAAGTATTTATAGAGAACCACCGGTGGTATCTGCACATGGGAGAGGCTTAATAAACAGTAGCTGGTTATTTTTGTTTGCTTTGATACAAGGTCTCACAGGCTGGCCTTGAACTCACTAGGTAGCCCTGGTTGGCCTTGAAAGCAAGGTGGTAGGCCTACCTCAGCCTCGTGGGTACTGGGATTATAGGCATGCACTACCATGCCTGCTGAAGCTGTTATTTTCCACACTAGAGGAAATTCTACAAATCCAAGATGTTCTGGCCCAGATTCTTAATTGTCTGCCTGGTATTAATGCTTTCAGTTCCTCCATTGGGGTTGAAGATGGGACCCAACAAGTGGCTAATTTTACAGCCTTGCTCTTGAGTTTGTAGAGAATACTTTGTGGGCCACCTCCTAACTCCTCACCTTTACCATTTTAGGGTCTTTCAATGGCCTGTCCCTGCATCACTCTGCCAGAGGTCTTCTCCGGGTCCCAACACCCAGCTTGCTTGAGCCCAGCAAGCTGGAATGCTGGGGAAGCGACATTCCTTGGAGGAGTCCTTAATCAACGGGTGACACAAGCTGGTGGATAAACACCCTGGCTCCTCAGCCTGTATGTGAGATCTCATACGCACCTGTGTGCCACCTTGTTGCCAAGGTGCCGCAGAATTGAGTCCCAGCTGCGATCCCTTGCTTGCTAGCACACTTGTCTTGGCTGCCTTCTCTTCCCTTCCTCACTTCCTCAACGTCTTCGGGGTGTCTTTCTGGGACCTCTTTCCAGCGAACTACTTGCACTTGAACGCCTGCTGAGTCTCCTTGTGGAAGACTCAGAGGAAGACAAATGCCAGCTCAGAGGTGCGCCCTCTGGGTGCTGCTGCACAGGGACAGGGTGCTATTGGGAAACTCAGTCGAGAGGAGCTGGCCCTGCCAGAGGACATCGGGTGCATTAGGAGGCGGCCGGGGCCGCTGTGTGGACGCCTGAAGATAAACAAGCCATCTGCCGGGCTGCCATAACCCAAATAGGAAAGTCCTAATCTGGGATGCAGTTAAACTGTTTACTCTCTGTTTGTGGTTATGTATTTAAAGCTTAGCATGCTCAGAATGGTGGATTTAAATTTATAAGCACATTGTTTTAAGAAATTGGCATGAAGTCATTTCAACGCAATATGCAAAGTACATGAGCTTGGCATTTTTCTGTCTGTTGCTTTTATCCTTTGTTCTTAAATAAAGAAACTGGTAGGACCACAGCCCTGTAAATGTCTTGCAGGGTTGCCAAGTACTACTCTCTGAGCCACCTTCTAAGAAGCAATTTCCTCTGCTGTCCCATAAAACTCTCCAAAGCACCCTAGGCGAACACAAGTACTGGGTATGTTTGCAAACTGCAAGTACAGCGGACATTTAATTACACTGAATTCATCAAAACCTAATTGAGACAGGAGCTCAAACCTTATGGCTTAATTACTTTAATTTCAGATGGGCACCAGACTTTGTCCTGCACTGCCCTTCATGTCGAAATGCAGGAGAGAGAGAGGCCCACGGGTGCTCGCCTGTAATTCTCCCAGCCGAATGAGAGTGCAGATCAACATCAATAATAATGTTAAGTGAGACCCATGACTGGATTTATTAAACACTTCCATTCCCAGTCTCCGTCCTTCACTGTAACATTCTGTAGCCCCGGTCCCACTGAGGAGGGCTTTTCAACGTGCAAGGCCAGCAGCTTCCATGTCTTTTCTACCCCCTGATCAGAGAGTACAGAAGCAGGAGGAGGCCGTGGGGGTCGTGCTTTAAACACCTCATTCTGATCTCCATGTAGAAGGGCTTCTCCCTCAGCTTCCCTGTCTGTCCCACCCCATGTCCTGCACGAATGTCAGCAGATCACAGGGCACGAGGGTGGAATTTGGTGGCAAGGACTCCAGGGACTGGTGTCCTGAGAGTTGATGACGGGTCTGACTTGCACTGACCCACGACGGGCCACGTGCAGCTGCTGCCCCCAGCACCCTAGGGCTCAGCTCTATGGCAGGGCTAGGGAGCTGGGGCACTGACACCCACCTGAACCCACAGAGGGGAAGCCCAGGCTGAGAGCCGTAGATTCTCCAACCCCTCAGCCAGCAAGCACAGAGGCAGGATTCGTCCCTAGGCTGGTCTGATCCCCAGCCCGTGTTCCTTCCAGCACATCATTCTACTTCCTCTGCAAAGACTTTAGGGATCCTACAAAACCCAGAAAAGCACAGCCAGAAGGCCTGGAAATCTCCAAGTGGGCACAGGATAAGGAAAGTCAGAGGAAAGCCCAGGCGCCGGAATCCTGCGGCTGTTTCTCATAGCACCCCCGAGGCCACTTCCTTCTGCAGTCAGGCAGGTCTTGAGACAAGCCCGAGGAGCCCTTCTGGAGGCAGAGACAAGGGACAGACAGTGCCTCTGCTGAAGTTTGAGTCCTCGCAGCTGCGTCCCTTGATGCAGGTGCTCTGACTAGGCCGCACTGACTGCAGTTGCTGATTCCGCACTTGGGCTGCTTCCGCACGGCCCGGCCACTGGTTTCACTGCTTTGTATTATCTCACCTCCTTTGGACTTGCTTTTAAATCAAGCTTCAAGGTACAAATGACTAATGAACTCACGACAACACTAATAACAGGCCGGCCTAATAATCATACTGATGGTGACAATGCTAATTCAGAGAGCGCTAAGAGCAGCAGCCTGGGGTGTGACATTATTCATGTCAGTCAGCAAAGCAGTGAGGCGGGGTGGGCAGAGGGGAGCCAGGGGCCTGCAAACCACGCAGAATGCAAAGGCAGAGTCAAGGTCTCAGTGCTAACCATACACGCGATGTGATTGAAAAATATGGTGAATGTTTGCGTTAAAAGCCCCACAATAACAGATGCATTGCCATGAATCCCCCTCAAAATCCTGCCCCGCACCACGAATGCACTTACCCCATGGTTCTTTTCACTTGCTGCAGCAGCTCTGGATACTCTTTCGTGAGTATCTTCGGTTACGCTGTCCTAGTTGTCTCTGTGTCCTGAATCCATTCAAAAGGCTCACCTTTTGCAGTCATTTTTACTTTTAGTAAAACGGTTCCTCCTCTGCCTCTGGGGAGGAGCCAGCAATCATGCTGCACCAGATCCAGTGAATAAGGTGGATGAGGACACAGTGTCAAGCTTTTAAGAGCCTGCCTTTCTGTTGGATGGCACTTGGCAGCAGCATTCATTCTATTTTTGATCATATCTCATAAAGCTACTCAGGAAAGAGGACTCCAGAACTGCTGCAGAAAGCTTCCAGAATGGCGCGATGAGCGTGTGCGTGGTGAGGGGTAGGATCCTGGGAGTAGAGGTTAATGGTCATGTGCCTTTTTCCATCATAAATTTTAACAGGAGAATTAAAAAGCATCTGAATGTGTGCCCACAAAATCTAGACAACAGATCACTGAGGAAAAAGGATTAGAAAACAGAAAATGTTCAGCCTAGAGAGTCAGCAGAGCTCCGTCATCGTGAACAGAAATGTCTGTCCAGGAGCCTCTCACCAGAAGGACCCCATCCACCTGGGGACCTGGAGCAGATTCCCGACAAGCACCCCTGTGACTGTTGCCTGAGCAGCCCACACACCAGGCAGCCCAGACCAACCAGTGGGTACAGGGCTGGTGGCCATGGGGAAGAGCAGTGGTCCACAGCGCACCCTGAGCAGAGATGCTGGGCGGGGCCTGCTTCAGAGAGATGGGGTGCTGGCAAGGGGATGGCAAGGCTGCCAGGAGCATGTCTAGTCCTTTGCCCTGACTGGCCATGGCGAGCAGGACGCTGTGCCCACTACAGTGAGGCTGCTGACCAGGTGTTAGGTTCACCAGACTCCTTGCTAATGCAGGTAGAGTCACCTCTGCTAGCTTCTAGAAATCGCCTTTTCCAGAGGACAGAATCTTGGGTGTTCGGGCAGGGACTCAGGACTGTGTTGTTCTGAGTAAATCCCTCTGCAGAAACTAGCACCCCAGAGTCACCTGACAGCTGCAAACCTGCACCCTCTTCACAGCAGCTGCAACACCCAGTACCCCTGGCTCAGCCTCTCACCTTGGTGACTTCGGGGAAATCCCCCGACTCTTCAAAACAGGTACCCATAGTCATCAAGGACCCAGACCCCAGAACACCCCCAGCTGAGGAACAGTCTCCAGGAAAACTGCAGCCCCCAAAAGCACCCCCACACCCAGCAAGCCAAAGCAAACATGGACTGGAAATCCTCCATTTCCGCGGGAAGAAAGTTTCCACCCTAAACTGAAGGCTCCAAGTGGTTTTTTTTAGCAGAGAAAAAGTCTGTCTCTTGTCTGACCTTTCTCATTTATTTTATCTCCTCTGCGGCAAGACCATACTAAAACTGTTCCCGGTCATTCTAGTGCAGATCAGTAACACACGAAATGAGCCTGACACCTTCAAATCTGTAACCCACGACTTTCAGATTGGTTCATTATTTACGTGGACCTGCAAATTCTCCATTCCATCAACCTGGAGAACAAATATGGCGGCACAGTTTCTAGTTCCATCTGGTGAGATCCCAGTTGCTGGGTCCTGATGCCTCAGACCAGGAGCAGCTGCTGGTCTTACCTGCCCCGCGAAGAGCCCACAGACACCAATGATGCACAGGATATTGAACACAGCTGAGCCCACGATGGTGCCCACGCCAACGTCACCCTTGGTGATGAAGACACCTGGAACACAGACCCACCGTCAGTCTGCTGTGGTGGCTGCTGCATCCCTCAGGGGACCGGGGGACCCTTCGCGTGTGCTGCTGTTCCCGGGCCCTTCAGGGGTCCTTCGTGCGTGGTTAAAATACCCCTTCAATAAAGCAGTGGAGGCGGGACAGGCCCATGTCCTGTGGGGACCCTGGACTCTCATTGCTTATCACAGCAGACAGTCCTGGTCAGAGGCCATCTGTTCCCAGAGCCCTTTTCTCTCAGACGGGGAGAGGCTGAGCGGCCCGCAGCTCGTCACCTACCTATGACTGACGTGAACAGCTCCGGGGCCGAGCTGCCCGCTGCCATGAACGTGGCCCCTGCCACATCTTCACTGAGGTTCAGGCGCTGTGGAGGAGCAAAGACAGACATGGGTGAGGAGGGTTCACCTGGGACGGAGTTGCCCGTGACTCCCCCAAGAAGTGGAGTTGGGGGCTTCCGAGAGACCTGGGGCTGGGCTCCATCCCTGCAGAGCTCAGGGCTTCAACGTCCCCAGCTCCAATGCCCCCAGGGCCACCGGATGACAAGGAGGGGTGGAGCTGGGGCTCAAGGCCCTGGTGGCCCCTGGCTCCTTCCTGCCTTCCTGCCAGCTGTACTCTGATTTCAAAGGAGGCGCCAACAATCCAGATCTGCATGCAAAATATCCTGAATTTTACAATAATTCAATGACCCTGGGCTGAGCGAGGCTCATGGTGACCAGTGGAGGCCTTGGCACATCTCTGAAGTCACCCTTCTGAGCCCCTAGTCCTGTCCTGGATCTTTACACAGTGGGTGGCAGTGTGGCCTGGGGACCTGGGATGGAGTAGGAAAGGGTGAGACAGGCCACACAGGGGACCTCCAGTTCACTCTGGTTGTCACACCAATAGGGGATTTGCAAAGCGAACACTGGGGCTGGGTAGCTTCCCTGTGCTCCACCACAGCCCGGGAAGTAGCCAGTTCCCTCCGGAGGCCTGGAGAAGACCCTGCCGGTCTGGGGGCCACAGTCTCTCTTCCCGGCTGCTAGGTACTCATGGTCAGAGCTCAGCCATGGTGGGGACAGCCGGCTCTGCTGATAGGTGGTGGCAGGAGCCCAATAGAGCAATTTGACATAGGATCCTGGGCTGCTTGGCTGTGCTCTGCACAGCTAACTTTCTGGCAAGGGGCTCAGGAGACCCCAAGATGGGCTTGACTCTGGAAGGTGTGGCTGTAAGGGAAACCGGGCATCTGGTCTCACAGGGACTGGAGACCTGGAGAAGGGCCCTGTTCCCCTCTCTCTCTCCATCCAGCTGGCTTCTGCTGCCTCCGTATCTCCTTCCAGGGGCCGGCCCCAGCGACAACTTCAGAATCACCGGGGAGGGGGACTCCATGTCTTGGGACTTCTATCTGTCATGACACAGTCACAGGAAGTCTTCCCAGCCCCCTCCTGAGCAGGGAACAGTTCCCGACGCCCCTGCCTGACCTCCAGGGCTCCCCAAGGGGGATGCTTGCCTCTGCTCTCTGACCAAATGCCCTTGAGATGCTTTGCCCCTCCAGCCCACCGTGGGTCCCCAGCAGGAGAACTCCATTTCTCTATGCTTTCCAGCTCCTCCCACAAAGTGCAGTCAGCTTCGGCATGGAGGGGACTGGCTCCAGGAACCCCTGTGGATTCCCTAATCTGCACGTAACCTACACACATCCTCTTGGGTACTGTACATCACCCCTAGGTTACCTACAAACCCTAACCCCAAGTAACTGCTATGTGAATATCTACTCCTGCAGTATTCAGGGAGTTAGGACCAGACAAAGCCCATACACACTCAGGACAGCGCACTTTTTAAAGAACATTTTCCATCTGCAACTGCAGGCGTGGGTGCGGGCCATGAGGCCGTGCAGGCTGACCGCAGCCTTCTCCAGCTGCTCTGCGGGCTGCAGCCTCGGCGGGGTGGGGGCGAGGACTGTGCTGTGCTGTGTCCCCTGTAGTGCGTGGCCCGTGCAGGGCACGGCTCAGTGCTTTCTATAAACAGGATGGACCATGCCCTGTGTCCTCAGTCGTGTCTCACTGCTCAGAAAGTCCCCCTGTGGCCCTGGAAATCTCTCTGAAGCTTCCCTCCCTTCCTATCCGTCGTTATCTTTCCTCCTCGAGCCTCTGCCCAGCTGGAGGCTGCCACCTCCCAGCCCCAAGAGCGACAAGCCCTTCTTTCCCCTGACTGGTGCTCATGTTGCTGTCCCCCAAGTGGCCCTCTCCTGCCTTCACTGCAGGGCAGCTGAGTCCATCTGTCTGCCTCACAGGGTTGCTTCAGACACCTTCACATGTCCCGAGATGCCACTGGCTGTTTCACACAAAGGGAAGGGGGAAACTGAGGCTCAGGTGGGAACAAGGTTGACAAAGGGCAGGAGCTTTGCAAACACCAGGGTCTGGCCTTATCCTCAAAGTTCGCTTCCTGTTTCCTTTCTCTTGCCTCTCCATAGCCCTGTATTTTTTTCTGATTTCAACTGATTCAACTGATTTCAAAGTATGTCGGACCAATGAGAATCTACCCCAGCTGTGTTTTGTTGAGCCATGCAGACTCCTTTCCCAAATCATCTCGCAAAAGCTGAAAACAACCTCCTTGTGGTTCTCTGTTCCACCCCAACTTTGGTCTAGGTGCGACATCTGGATACGGGCTGCTGTCAAGTCACCAGAAGTGGCTGGGATGGTGAAAGATGCCAAGAAAGCCCCTGCCACTGTGGGTGGATGGAAAGTGCCGTGGTCCCCTCATCTTGTGAGAAGCCATAACCCCAGGGAGACGTGGTCACAGGCCTTGGAGCTATGAATGTCTGGGATCTCTGAACAGAGAGCTCTGCCCTCTGTCCACCCGTGTCTCACAGGTGGACACCTGCTCTATAATCAGGGCCGATTACAGTCTGTGCAGACAGCCGTTCTGCTCTTGTTATACTGATCTTGCTCCTAACTTCGGACTTGGGGGTAGGAACAGGGAGAGCTGGGGTAAGGGGACCCTCTTCTGTGTCCACCAGCCCCAAGGGCTGGTATGAACTCGCCTTAAAGAGGGGAGGGTCTACTAATGCCAAGCCTGGGGGCCCTGCCTTGGGTTTGGACCATGCCTCTAGCCCCAAGCAGCTTTGTGAGCTGGGCAAGATGCTCCACATCTCGGGGCCTGGCCTCTTTTTTGCTAAAGAGGGGATAACTATAGTCACCTGGGAAAGTTTTAGGGCTAAAGAGAAATGAACCCGCCCACGCCACACTCCTTTAGCAGCTGAGCCAGTTTCTGGTACATCAGAGACCCAGTAAAAATCACATTTCCCCTCCACTGCACATTTTACTTTCTTTTCCTTCTCTCTTAAGCTTTTGGTTAAAAAAATTGACTCCTGTCCTCTCTTTTTGCCACTTACAGTGACCAAGCTTCTTCCTACAAGGCAGCGTCCCTCTTGCCAGTTCTGGGTGTTTCCCCAATTAAATAGGACACATGCCAAGTTGAA
Source organism: Cuniculus paca (assembly GCA_004365215.1). Taxonomy (NCBI): domain Eukaryota; kingdom Metazoa; phylum Chordata; class Mammalia; order Rodentia; family Cuniculidae; genus Cuniculus; species Cuniculus paca. Next base: position 23,288 of record RJWT010001284.1, on the reverse strand, counting down.
GTTTTATTTCTAGACTATAATACTTTTGCTCTTGACACCAAAGATGTGGCATGGGAAAGGGACAGAGCCACTTTGCCTTGTATGAAGAACGAACTGCCAGATGGTGGTATAGTTGGCCCCCTGTGTCCTGGGTTTCATATCCAGGGATTTGACCAACTTGAGATGGAAAATATCCAGAAAAAAATGAGTCTACACTGAATATGTCCAGATTCTTTCTGGGTATTTTGAACAATAGCAACGTAGCAGGACATAGCATCTCCACTATATTCGGTATTATGTGTAGTGTCTGTTCTGTGTTCAGCAGTGTAGGTCAGTGAGAGATGCAGCACGCAGGAGGGTGTGCCATGTCCACGGTAACTGCTTGCGGCCAGTAAGTCTCTACCCCCAGCGTCGAAAGGGGATTCAGGAAAGGAATCTGCATGGCCCAACAGTTGTTCTCAAGCAATCACCATGCTCACTTTATACAAGGGACTTGAGCAGGTGTGGGTGTTGGCATCGACATGGGCCCTGGAACTAATGCTCCATGGACACTTGCATTTCAGAGGTCACATGGACCTCAATTACATTACTAATGCACCAAGGGACACTTGCATTTCAGAGGTCACATGGACCTCAATTACAGGTGCTGGGCACTTCCTCCCCTGTGGCATACGATGACCCTGCATCTAGGCTGAATTGCTGTGACAGGGGCATCCACCCTGTGCACAGTGTGTCTCAGACACCACCTCATATTCCTTACCCCACTGTCACCGCACAGAGGGTCCCACCCCTGCCACCTCTCTGGGGTTATCGTGCAATGATTATTTATTTATCTGCACAGAAACCGACAGCTTCCAGGGTGCGGGAGGGGCCGCGTAAGTTAATGTTTCTCCAAGCGTGGCTTCCAGACCGGCAGCCTGGGCATCATCTAGGGACTGAGTGGCAACGCAAACCCTGGCCCTTCCCTGGGGTCACTCCAGACCCACAGAGTCGGGTGGGAGGTGTGTCTGGAGAGCTCTCTTTGGAAAACCGAGATATGGAATTATGAATACCTAAATCGAATGCACAGCGTGTAGATAAAGGAAAGTACATTTCAGAACCGACAAAGAGATGAAGAGGCAGGAGAATGAGAGAGCTCTGCATGGGCTGAAGCTTTTTTGATGAACGGGGCCAAGGTGCAGCTCAGCCTGGCATTGGCTGTGATGACGTGGAACACAGCAGCAGCCGCTCTCCTCAACCTCTGGGCCCTCTGAGTTCCTCATCTCAGGGCCTTCTGGGCCTTCCCACGGGACATTTCTGTGACACCCAGAGAGGAGGACGCTGGCTGGGAGGTTTGGGTGAATGAAGGTCACCCGAGGAGGGCTGTGGGAGCAGAAGGAAACGGGACAAAGGTGGAAGACTCGAGAAAGGAAGGGCAGGACGAGGAGGCAAAGAAAGCCAGGAAGCGAAACAGGAGCACGCCGGGGTCTCTGTCTCTGAGGGCTCTGAACCTGCATATTAGACCGAAAGTGCATGGAACACATTTGAAAAATAATTGCGTATGAACTGAACATGTACAGATTTTATCTTGTTATTACTTCTTAAACAGCATGGTACAGGACTGGAGATGGAGCTCAGTGCTAGAGTGTTTCACTTAGCATGTGCAAGGCCCTGGGTTCTAATCCTCAGCACCGCAAAAGAAAAATAGAAGCACCATCTATGTAGCATTTCCACTGCACTGGTGTAAGTAACCTAGAGGTGATTTAAAGTGGACAGGGGGGCATGTGTAGGTTTTTGTAGATACTACGCCATTTTATACACGGGACTTGGACATCCATGGATTATGGCATCCCTGAGGGTCCTGGAACCGAGTGCCCATGGATACCAAGAGATGCGTGTAGCAGCATCACTGATGACCAGATGCGAGTCCAAGCCCAGCTGTCCACTGGCGTCCTGAAACTCTAAGCGGATGGAGGTAGCGTCTGTGCAGATGTCATCCTTCTCCCCCGATGTGCAGATGCCTGCTGGCCACGACAGCCCACAACCTCGTGGAAGTGGCTGCAACTTCCGACAGCATAGAATGCAAGGTGCTTACCTCACAGATCTTTTCCAAGGAGGGGACAAAGAAGTCGTCACACACAATGGCCAGGGCGTAGAACATGTACATGGCCTAGAAGACAGGAGGGAAGAGTTAGTTAGAGCCACGCAGGGCCGGGGCAGGGGTTCTGCCACCGTGGGCTTCAGTGATGTCTTCTGTTGTCAGCAATCTAACTTCTGACTCAGAGTAAGTGCAGCGTCTTTGCGAAGCCTGCTAGAGTACATGCGACCCAGTCTTGCTCACTCAGGGCCTGCCACTCCCCTGTCACCTGCTTACTCCCAAGTGTGCTATAGATGCTGCCTCAGGCCTGTGCACTTGCTGTTCCCTCTGCCCAGAACACTGTTCCCTAGACACTTGCTGCCCACTCCCTCATGTCCCTGAGGTCTGCTCCAGTGCCAACCTAACTTCCCTCCATCCATTTCTCTCTACCACTTTTATCTTGGCACACCCCATCTTTCGTGTATGTTCAGTTGATCTGTCTGCCTCTAGTCTCCTCTGCTAGAAGTTCAGATAGCAGGAAAGGTTCTACCAGTCTTGCCAAAGGGAGGCATTTCCCACCTTGGGTTGCTAGCTGGACAGGAAGCGTGGCTCCTAATCGCCCCTGGCAGTCATAGTGAAAGAGATCTGTCTTGGGATGGAGTTGACACTTAGAAAGCACCTGAGCCCTTAATGACACCAGTGAGCTATTGATCTTGTGGTGCCGGAGTCCACTGTGCCTCTGGACTTGTACCCTACCATAGAATTGTTGGGGCTAGTTTCACTGGGAGTTACCTGTGCCCAGCTGCCCAAAGCATCTGCTGATTCCTTTCTAGCACTCTTGCTAGCAATGCCCCTTACTGACCTCCCACACCTGTTCATTCCTACTGCGTAGTGCTCCCCAGCGTGGGGCCCTTGGTCTCGTCCCCTTATCTTCAGTCAAGAAGCCAGGGAGAGGGCCTCTCCCTTTATGAGAGAGGGAATAGAGAGAGAGAAAGCTGCCCTGAGAATGCTGCCTAGACAGCTAGAAACTGAGCCAGGAGATGGAGCTGGCACACACGTACATGAGCGCACACACATGCACACGCTTAATGGCACGTGTGAACCCTTTACCTGGGTCAGTCTGAAACCAAGCTGACTTTCTAATTTCATGACCAATAACCCGCCTTTGACACTCAGGCTGCTTTGAGTTGAATTTCTGTCACTCACAACTGTCCTTCACAAAGCCCATCACGACCCAAGCACAAAACAATTTGAAGCCTTCTACTCTTGGCTATGGCATTAATTTGGTTCCCAAGGTCTGAGCTTGTCTTCTTTTCACACGTACATGTTTCATCTCTTCCACCAGTTTTCAAGACCCCACAGTATATACGTTAACACCTGAGTCCATGGAAACATCAGACAAATTTACATAAAGGTATATTTCTGAACTGCTGACTACAATAAATTATCAAAACCTAGCCAATGATATCACAGGGAATAGTTGTGTAAACTGTGATCCATCACCCAACAAAATTCTGTTAAATGGGATTACATAAATCCACATTTAGTGAAGAAGAAACACAGTCTCAATACATCACCAGGTGAAAAGTGTGGAGAAACATATGGGCTATCTCTTTTTTGTTAAATTGTCTAGGTTTCCATGTGGATACACACACTTGTATAAGTGTATTTGCATGTAAGAGTTTGTAAGGTCATCGATCAAAATAATAGCCACATTTCTCCTTATGATAAATCTACCTGTATTTTGTAATCACTATCAATATTTTCTAATTTTTCCACCCTGAATTTGTGTTCTTGTGTAAGTTTTGTAGGTGTAGGGAGATCTCAGAGGTAAAGGCTCTGTTTGATACCTTGCTTATCTCTCAGGAGCCAGGAGCCTTGGTATGCAGAGCAATCTTAAAAATAATTTTTATTGATTGATACATTCATAATCTGTACAAAATCTTGCCTGGGGTTGTTTTTGAAGATGTCAGTTTAAAAATAATTAATGCTGTGTTTTGTAGCCTTGTGGATAAGCCAGAAAATACATTTCCAAATTATAATGGACTCAAGCCCTCTTTCACCATATGGGTTGGCTGATCCAGAAATGCACAGGTTATAGCATTACCCTTGAAAGGACATCCAAATGCAGTAATTGAAACACAGAACTGCGCGTCTGTGGATTAACCAAGACCTGAATAAGCTGCCTGTCACTGACACGGCCGAGGCGCCGCAGGAATCCATCAGCCATCTCACCAAGAGTGTGCTCCCTAGTAAGTGTCGATCTTGTCCGGGGCAAGGTGCTCCGTGGGACACACTCCAATGTCACTTCTTGGGTCGGGGTGAGAAATGGATGGGTCTGCCACGCTCTCAGTGCTTTCTGGGCTAACGCCTGGGGAAAGCCGCATGGGTCACACACCAAGGCCGAGAGACTGGGGAACGCTCACTGTCAACCAGATTCCTACCTCTGCAGACTCTGGGAGGCCAGCAGGGCAGAGTGGCTCCTAGCCAGCTGCAGTGCCCCACTTGGTGTAGGAGGCCAGGCTGCTGTAGAGCTTACGAGACACCCTACTGTCCTCTCTTTCCGGTTACTGGAAAACAGATCCCCATTGGAAAAACAAATAAACAAACTGTACAAACAAACAGAATAAAGGAACAAACCAGCTGCAAAGCCCAGATTTACGATGCCCACAGGATGTGTGCTATCGATGGCACTATCTGTGCAACTGGCAGAGCCAGTCTGCAGTCAGGCCCTGACACACTTACTCCACCACTGCTGTTCCCGAAGGGCAAGGTAAGACGGCTGACAATGCTCGCGGTCTTTGTGGAGCCGGAAATCCCAGGCTTGCTCTGGGCACTTTAGGACTCTGTTGTTCAGTTCCTCCAGCTCCTGTGGGCCCCATCTCTCAGCCGACCCACAGCACGAAGCAAGTCGCCCAAGGACACATGACTGGCTAGGGTTAGGGCTTAGGTTAGACCCTATGGCTCTCCAGGCCCTGTCAAGGACAGCTGTGTCTCCCCGCAGGGTCATTTCCAACTTGTCACTCCACCACTGCATTGTCTTATCGTTAGCACATCTCCTGATGGTGCGCTATCTCTTCTAATGCACAGGGGGCAGGACAGTTTAGAATTCCAGTTATCTGCCTTTTGGGGTTGCTCTTCACAGTCTACTAACACTGCTATTATTATCATTTTTTACAAGGTGCACTATAAAACACAAGGTAGGTTTTAATTCTCAAAAATGCCTGAGGTGGGCCAAACCTTGGGGTGGCCAAAATGTGCTGCATTTCTTCCCCAAACACCCTGGAATCCAAGTCCCTCAGCCTGGAAGCGGACAAGCTGTGTGGGACCCATCCCGGTCATGACGACTGAGGGGTGTCTGGAGAAGGAAGGGGTTGCTTGGTGCTTTAGCTGGGGTCTTATGACCTCAGGGTGTTCTACACGGAATCTCATCAGAGCCCCCATGAGGGAATCTCGGTTTCGGCACAGACTATGTGCAGCCCAGAGGATGAGCTATGTTTCCAAGAAAGGGGTGGCCACAATATACTGTGAATAGTTAAATAAAAAATACAGTATTACAGTAAAAGACACATTGCCACGAATCCCTCGCAAAACGCTCTCCTTCGCTTTGAACACACTCATCCCATCGTTCTCGCCACTTCCGGAAGCACTTCCGGAAGTCCTCTTCTGAGTCTTCGCTGGTCATAAATAGGTTACTGTTGCTGACAAGTGCCATCAAACAGGAAGGCAGCTCATAAAAACAGGACACTGTCCTCATCTACCTTAGTCACCAGATCTGACGCCATGTGACCTCTGGCTCTTCTTCAAAGTCAAAATGACCATGAAAGGGAAACGTTTTGAATCAGTGTGGGACACTGAGGCAGCCGTAACAGTGCAACTGAAGACGCTCAGGAAAGAGGATGCCAGAGCTGCTCCAGAAGGTGCCGAGAACGGTGGGATAAGTGTGATCAAGACGGGGAGGATTTTGAGGGGTCTCACAGTGGTGTCTTTTACTGCAATAAATGTATTTTCGATCACACCTGCCTGTCCGTGGACCTGGGCTCCCTCCTCCTGAAGAACAGCAGCTGTGTCCACTGCGTACCTGACTTGCCTGTCCACGGGTGCTTGCACAGAACGACTTTGAGGAAGAGAGTGGGTCCCCAGGAGAGTGATGCTCATGGAGCGGCTGGTGACAGCGCTGGCATTTGGCAAAAGAAGTGCTTTAGTAGCAATGACCGGGCACGAGCAGCTGCTGAATAAGATGCAGCTTGGAGCCTCAGCGGGTGTGCAGGACTAGTGAAGGCTCTCTGGTGAGACCCAAGATGTGACACTTGTGAGCTATGTGGCTTTGAGTGTTCTCCTACCTCATGGAACCCTCAGCACGGATTGATCCCAGTGGCTTCTGGGGCAGCTGCAGGGCATGAGGCACAAGCACAAGCAGATGAGGGGGGTTGGGCATGCAGCCCAGTGGTTGTCATGGCAACATGGTGTACTATGGGGACGTGCCCAAACCACACTACCAGAGGGGGAGATGTGTGGTGCAGAGCCCAGCTGTCCCTGCTGAGGTGACCAGAGATCAGGTGACCAGCAGCTAACCCTCCAACATGGCCCAGCTTAGGCCAGCCAAGGCAAGGCCAAGTTCAGCCACTTAGTTGGATTCAGGGACCCCTGTGCCAAGCCAGTGCTTCCTGTTGCATGTCCCTGCGGCTTCCAGGCCATCTGCTACCCTACATCACTGTGGTGATGTGTTGATTGTGACTATCAGAGCAGCCAAGATAATGAAAGTGCCACAGTGAAACTACAATGCAGGAACACTTCCAAGGGAGCAGCTCGGAAACCATCAGGCACGAAGGCAAGTGGCTCTTCCTGAGCCTCTGGGACCAGCCTCCCCACCCCTCATCTGCCTCAAGCGTGCGTGCCAGAGCCACCAAGACAAAGCCCATTCTACTCTGAGGCAAGCGTGGCCTAGGGTTTGAAGAGTTCCTCACCTATTAACTCAACAATGATGTACAGAGTGCTGACCCAAAGCCAGATGCACTGGTGGGGGCAAGGGTCTAGGGCACAGTCCTTGGGCAGAAGAGAGGGACTTGAGGTTCACGTTGGAGGTCCCAAGGTATGTAGCTCCCCTTAACTCAAGGCGTGGCGATCCCTGGACAGGGATCTGCAACGTGGCAGACACTATCGGCTCTATCCACGAGCATGCACTTTATCTTCAGCCACAACTCCACCCTCGTTCTGAGTAACAACACCCTCAGCTTTCGTAGCCTCCTGGGAACTAGCCCTGGCCATGTGACACAGTTTTAGCCAATGAGAATAAAGCAGAGCCCCAACTAAAGTCAGTCTTCACTCTGGCTCGCTGTGAGGTCTGCTGTGGCAGCAGCCATGGTATGGTCACAAGGCAGCAAGCAAGGGACACGTATCCACATTTCTGGGTGACTGAGACCCATGGACACAGCTGTCCAGGTGGACAAATGCTGAAACCAGCCCCCCGGACATTACGTGAGGAAAGGAGCTCCCTATTTTTCCAGGCTCCATTCGCTGAGGTGTCCATCCTTGCAGCCCTGTCTTTCTAACTGAGGCGGGACCCAGAAGATGGTACGCAGTTGGAGAGGGAGTGAGAGAGGTCGGAGAAGGCTTCCCACAAGAGGTGGCTACTGAGCTGAGATTCTGAAAGATAATATGAGAGGTTGATTGGAACTAATAAAACTAGAGAACTCTGTTTATGGGGGTTAAACTAAAGAAATCCCAGGGCAACAAGAAATCACTTCGCCCTGTGACTTAATGGAGGAGCACAGACTTGCCGTGACATCGACACACACAAGGGCTCCTAAATTGTGCGGACAAGTTTGTGTCTGCAGCACCGCTTGAGCCCTGCAGTTTTATGTGGCATCCACAGTCAGCAGTTTTCACAGAGAGTCGCCTTTCACTACGTCACTGGCCCTGCTGCCTCCCTCTTCCACTCCGAGGAAGGGAAGCGATTCTGGGACAGGGCCTGCAGGGCTCGGGGCTGAGAGGGCAGAGCTCTGAGCCTCCTAGGGGATGGGGTCTCCAGCACACCATGTGTTTTTCACAGCTTCAAGAGCTCATGTGATTAAGACTGGAGGTTGGCACAGGCCCTTAATCCCAGAACTTGGGAGGCTGAGTCAGGAAGATCGCCAAGAGTTGGAAGCCAGCCTGGGCTACCTAGTGAGTGTATAGCAAGACCTTGTATCACTGCTTCCCTCCCACACCCAAAAAACAAAAACAATAACAAAAAAATTGGAAGGAATTTTAAAAAGCTTTTTTCCTGTAATAGCCTTTTCTCCCATTACAGGCTCCAGATTTCATGGCCCTGGGTGGTGAAGTTGGAGGCCAGTGCTGAGCCTTTTGATTGTGCTTCCAGGAGGACCCATGGCCTTCGGTCACGGAGGAGACGCAGGACCAGGCCCTCCGAACCAGAGGGCTGAGAAGGGCACAGAAAGAGGAGCGTAGCCAATGGGCATCAGGGTCCGCTGTCCCACCATGTTCTTTAGGCCTAATTTCTGGCCCCTCTGACTTCCAGATGTCAGGCTCTTCCCCACAGGCGGTGCTGGGCCATGAGCCCTGGGGGCGTCCTCATCCCAGAACTGCTGGGATCCGCAGGCCAGCGCCAGCTCCCTGACTCTCTGGGTGAGGAGGCCACGCAGTCCTGCCGGATTCACTTCACGCACAGGCCCGGGGTGCTGCCTGCCGTGCACGCGCCTTTTGCTGGCACCCCGCTTCCCTGCTCCCCTCCCATACCCAGTGCAGCTTCCTCCCACCTGCCGAGTAACCACCCACAAGCCCTTGTCTCGGAGCTGCTTCTGGAAGAGCTCAAGCCAGCACGGGAGAGAAGGGGCTGAGGAAGAAATGCAACCCGAGTCAGGATGGGCCTCTCTGAACAAGTGGCCTTCTCAAGTCTAGGGGCCCCTGCCCTGGCCCCAGCCATGGTCACAGGAAGCCTGGCACTGTGAAGGTCGTTGGGGTTGCTGCCAACTGAGAAGTTTGGTCCTGCAGGAACTCGAGTTCAAAGGAAAGGAGTCCGCGCGAAGGCCCCCGCGTCCCGAGCAGATCCCACCCTTACTTCATTTATTGGAGCGTCACAGGACCAGGCGTGGGCTGCGGTGTGGCCCTGTGGTACATGCTTGCCTCACACATTTGAGGGCCCAGGGTGAAGCCCAGCTCCACCACCACAACAGAAGATGTGCCGGCTTGGCCCATGGCTGTCCAGGGTTCTTGGAGCTACCATGCTGGGAGCCGTGGCGGTGAGAGGTTTGCCGTCTCTGGGAGACTGTCCAGATCCCTGCCACGTCCTCTTCCCCTCTGTATGCTCTCCTGACTCCCACAGCCCGCCGCCGTGTCCACTGCCCACACTCCTGGCTCCTACCCAGGCAGGTGACAACTCCGGCTCTCTCAGTGCCCACCCCGCCCCAGGGAGTCTGGGAATTGTGTGTCTGCAGCGGCCACGGGCTCCCCCTTTGGGCCAGAGCCCCTTCCTCCTCCACCTGCCCTCACGGCCTGCAGGAGGGGACACTGAGCAGCACCCAGCCTCACAAGTGGGGACAGAGGCACAGGCACGTCCAGAAGCCGGGCCTGGACCCGTTCAGGAGGGCACTGTCACTGTCTGCTTGAGACTTCCAGTGCCGTGCCATGGAGCCCTCCGTCCTGCAGACTGGCTCTCAGCTGGTCCAGCAGCAACCACACTCCCGGTGCTTAGGAAGAACTGACCAGCTGGACGATTTGGAGGGGGTAGAAGTACATTTTTGTTCTCAACAACTTCTCTTTTTATTATTAATTAATTTGTTCAATGATTGACATAATATTTGTACCTATTAACTAGTGTAGTGTTTTGGGTTTTTTTCTTTTCTTTCTCTCCCTGCCTTCCTTCCTTCCTTCTTTCCTTCCTTCCTTCCTTCCTTCCTTCCTTCCTTCCTTCCTTCCTTCCTTCCTTCCTTTTGTGCTCTACCACCGAGTTACAGCCCCACCCAGCCTCAACAGGATTCATGTACACACTGGGTAAGGATCCCCTGAGGATAATTAGCATATTCATCATCTTAAACGTTCACCAAGTCCTCTCTTCTAATTATTTCAAGATACACAATGCACCACTTTTAGCTATAGTCCCCCTACTGTGCCATTGCTATTGATAACTTGTAACTGGAGTTCAGCATCCTGTCCTCCACAGACACAGGCAAGACCTGGGACAGTATTCTCCATGGAAACCACAGATCCCTCCTATCACACTATTGGAGGAGCAGGGACCTTGCACTGTCAATCATATCAAGACTAAACTGCAAAAGTAGGTAGTTGTGAGACCTGATGTCAGCTCTCTTATCTAATGTGTAAACAAAGGGTCACATATGTCACCATGTCACATAAAACGTTTATCCGGGTCACTGGGAAACGCATCCACATGGAGGCCCCAGCACCACTTCCGGAAGTCCTAACTGGCATATCTGGGAGGGCCTGGAATCTGCATTCCTAACAGCACCAGCTGGCTCTCCTGCAGAGGGTCCCAGGAGCCCACTGGGAGGGCCTCTGTGTTCTCTGGTCCCACAGGACCCTAGTGGGACCACAGAATTCCTCCAGGGGACAAGTCCAGAATAGTGAGGAAGGGCCCACTCCCCTCAGTGTCCAAGCAGCAAACAGAAACAACTCTGAAGATGTCAACCAATGATCACTTTTCTACCCGCAGAGACGGTACCGAGGGGCTGATTTGCAGCATGGTTAGGGGAGCCAAGGCAGGTGATCGAGGCACGTAGAACAGAGAGCTATTACCCGCTTCAGGCCTGGGACACAAGGAGCAGGTGTAGAGTTGTCACCGCAGTGAGCGGGAAGAGCCGACCTCCCTCTCTCTGCCTTCTTCCCCCCTGTCCTGCCTCTGTCAGGTGAGCTGGGAAGCCAGGGGCACAGTCACAGGAGCCCTGTCCTTGGAGGCTGATGCTCCCATGCAGAGTGGGACAGAGAAGAGGAGGAGGGGGAGACAGCAGGGGACACCCCCGGGACACCTAGGAGGAGAGAAAGGAAAAGGGAGGCGGAGGGAGCCGAGGCTTCAGGGGCAGAAGGATGAGAAAGGACACGAATCCACCTCAGGTCTAATTTGGCGATGCAGCATGAAGACAAGAGTGTCCATCACTTCCTTGCCCCCAGTACCTTCCCAGCTCACTGGAAGGAAGAGGAAGAAACTCCTTGCTGCTGAAAGAGTGAGTACCTGAGCTTCAGGAGCCTCCCACAGAGGGACTCTGTACCCCCACATTCCGAGTTGGGCTACTGGATCTCCATTTTACAGATGAGCAGACCGAGGGCTGAGGGAGCAGCAAGCACACCCTATGTGCAGTCACAACCGATCCGAATCTGTGCCCTAGGTCCTCGAAGTCTTCACTCGTAACCACATGGCCCCACTCCTGGCAGTCTCTAGACTGGAGGATGGGGAGTTCTCTCCTGCCCAGCAGCCGTCCATTCACCCATGTAAGAGGATGCTGCTTAGTGAGAAAGGGCATCAGTCCTTGGGCCACATGAGGCCATCCAAGAAGAAGGGCACCTGCTTTTCAGAAGCCACTGTGATTAGATGCCCGGAAGCCGACTCAGGTAAGGATTCGCACACTACAGGAGGCCACACACAGAAGACAGGACAGAGAGGGGAAGAAGTGAAGCAGTGAGGCTGTGCAACACCCTGGCCTGGGCTGGGTCCTGCACAGAAACTGAACGTCAACCCTGCCTGAGTGACTCTGTCCAAGCCAGATAAGAACCTGCCTTGACTCAAAGGAGCTGGGCGTTCGCACCACTGCACCAGCCAGTCATTGGCTACGGACCTCCTCCGAGAATGCAAACACCCAGCACTTTTTACTCTCAGTGCAAGTTGGAGAAATGACTGCAGCAGCTCAGTGTGATCCATGGCAGCAAAGCGCACCAGGGCAGCTGGAGAGGTGTGCAAAGGAGAAAGAGGATTCACAGTGTCTGATGGAGCAGCAGTGCGCCAGCTGGACAGGTAACCAGTGCGGGTGCTGTAACGCTACGTAGAGTGAGTGACGGATGAGTGCGGGGAGGTGACTGGAGGCGCCAACACTGACATCAGAGGAACAGGCATTGAGCAAGGAGTTAGGGGAAGAGGTAAGGGAGCAGCATGAGGAAGAGCACGGTGTCACAAATGAACACGGCTTGTATTGAAAACTATAAATACTCACTGTTGTTAGAGCACAGGTTGTGATCGAGGAAGCAGAGACAAATGAGGCTGGGGGGCAGGCCACGTGCAGTTTGGGGAGAGTTTTGCAAGCCATGCCGAGCTATTGAGATGCACAAGTCCAGACTATCTGTCTTGAACAGAAGGCTGAACCTTAGGACAATGGTGATAATGGTGATGGTGGTGACAGTGATGGTGGTGACGGTGGTGCTGTTGATAGTGGTGAAGGTGGTGATGATGGTGGTGGTAGTGATGGTAGTGACAGTGGTGATGGTGACAGTGGTGACAGTGATGGGGGCAACAGTGGTGATGATGATGGGTGATGGTGACAGTGATGGTGGTGGTGATGGTGATGGTGGTCAAGATGATGGTGGTGATGGTGCTGGTGATAGTGGTGACGGTGTTTGTGGTGATGGCATCATGTGATGATGGTGATGATGACAGTAATTGTCATATGATGATGATAACAAAGATAACCATGGTGGTGATGCTGCTGGTATTTACTGAACATTGATCATGAGTTTATACTGCTTTAAAACTTAATGCTTCCAACTGCATCAAGAAGTAGGCACTGCTTTTCTGACAAGGAAATTTAGGCAGAGGTGACACATGCCCGAGTGACACAGCCAGTACATGGCGCAAGGTGTACGTCAGCTCTGTTTGTGTCTGCATCCAAGCCACAGCTCACGGCTCCAACTCTACTTTCCTTCTGTGGCAAGAGAGGAGGAGCGGCTCATGATGGCCCTGGCTTTAGGTTTCTCATGCCCTCACCTGCTTCCTTGGGTTTGGTCTCCCCTTTCTCCCTCTCTCGCTTCTTGCTCACTCTTCTCTTCCCCTCACCGTAAACCAGGTGGCAGAGTAGAGGAGTTCTGCAAATCCCATGTGAGATCAGCTCACAAGATGCCTTGTTTACCAGCGCTGAGGGCTTCGGCTTCAGGTTCTTTGGATAAAAGGAGGATGATGACTTCCACTCTGAGCAAGTTTTATACAGCTCGGTGGAGCTGACTTTCCTGAAAGATGTTGAAGTTTTAAAATGCACTCTGCACAAGGGTGAACTCTCTCCAGCTCTAGGCTAAAGAGGGCCCTGCCTCCTACCCTTCGGCAGGAACCTGAGCCGCGCTTTCCAAGGAAGGCCCCAGCAGGCTCGAGATGTTCGTGCCACAGTGAGTGGGGAGGTGACTGTGCAACGCTGTCCCTTTGAAAGATACCAGGCTGGTTAAAGGCATCAGGATGTTTGCATCTTTATCTTCCTGTCACTTTCTTGTTATTCTCTCTGCAAACAGTCTTGGGAGCTGGTGGGCACCACAGCTGCCAGGTAGCATCAAACAGCAGAATGAAGCCAAGTGTGGCCAGCGGCCAAGAGCAGGATCGGCCTGAGACTCAAGCACGCGACGCAGGCGCATAACCAGGAGCCTCTTCAAACCCGTGTCTTCTAAATATTTACTCAATGCTTACTCCGTGGAGGAGGGAGGATGAAGTAAGTCTTCTAATTAATCAAAAAGTGTATACAGAAATAAAGGGTGCTCAGTAACTCATTTCTATGGACACAAACATGGCATTCTGGAAAACATTCTGCAAATTTCTTGCCATTTTTCTGTTACTCTCTTTCAAGTTTCTTTTGTGCTCTTCAGAAGTAGACAGCTTCTGGCTAATGAATTTATGGTTTTAACATTTAGATGGCAAAACATTTTATTTTACGTTGGGTAAATACTAACTTCTATTCAATTTTAAAATTTCAGTTGGATAGAACATATATTAAAATATATGTAATAGAAATTAGTTGGTAGTACCAAACAGCAGGAAGATTTTTGTTTTGTTTTATTTGTTTGATTTTTAAGACAGGGTTTCACTATATAGCCCAGGTTGGCCTTGATCTCATGATCCTCCTGCCTCAGCCTCCTGAGTGCCAGGATTACGGTGTATGTCACCACATCCAGCTCTAAATGATGCTGAAGGTTTTTACTTTTACTTCAGGTGTCTGTCTGCTCTGCTCCAGGTGGAGAGGACCACTCCGTCTTCAATCCTGTAAGGACTTGTGTCACGTAGAAACCCAGGCTAAGTGGCATCATTGTTCCGGGTTGTGACAGGGATGACTGGGTGTCCCAGCAGATTGGTTAGAAGCCATGGCAACTTCCCCCTTAACTGTGTCTCTACTGCGCCCTACAGACAGGAGCCAACCAGTCCCCAACACGTGCTCCTAGAGTAGTGGGGGACTCGTGTGGGTGGCAACACGCTGCACGGATCCTCCTGGTGATGGGCGTCATGGGCTAACCTGCTGGATGGCTGTGAACAGGGCTGCAGACTGGGGCTCACTGTGTAAATGACTGAAGTCAACAGGTTTGTATGAGGTTTCAACTTTGATTTTCATTTTCTCACTTAAAACCCAGTACAGCTAACCAAGCCACACCAGAGTTTCCTACTTCCAACTTCACATTTCAATGACAAATCCACTGAAACAATTACCAGATGATTACTTTTAACTAAGAGAGTCAACACTCTTGTCAGACAATTAACTAGGCTGGGCTCAGGGAGCTTTCTCCTCTGGCTGAAGTAGGCAGGCTGGAAACTCAGGGGTAACTCAAGGAAATGGTGGTGTGTTGGTGAGAATGACTCCTAGCCTCGGTGTGTCCCCTTTGTGACCCGATCACCTGGTGTGCGCCCTTAAAAAGGACTCAGGGCTCAAGAGAATGGTGCTCTCAGAGAGTGCTACAAAATATCGTCTGCTGTTAGAGGAGCAACCTGAGATGCTCTCCTCATTAATGAGGAGGAACTCTCGCTGCAGTTTGTAGATGTTGATGCCAACATTAGCAGCTGGGACAGGAAGGCAGGGAGCAAAACATAATCATGCTCTGAGGTCCTTCCCCCAGGGCTCAGAGAAAACTAGGAAAATAAAAGTAAGAAACCGGGGGGTTACCGAGAAAGGTATGCTGGGGTAGAACACACCAAGGCTCAAGAGAAGTGCGTGCCTTGAGGATGTAAGATGGGGACACAGTGGTATCTTTGAGTTTTTGCAGTTCTCTCTTGCACCTTACATGGCAAGAATGAGGGAAATTTGCTATCTAATCACGCAGCTCTTCCTCTCTGTGAAAACAGCAGCAGTGGAGGCAATGAGGTGGCCAGATGATGAAGCAGGAATCAGATAACCTGGGTTCATAGCTCAGCTGGGGGAGGCAGGTGAGCTGTTAAACCTCAGCAAGGCTTTAGTTATATATATATTTTTGTCTACAAACTGGGAAAATAATATATCTACTTCGTATGGTTGTTTTGAAACAAATGCATGCAAAATTCTTATCACATAGCTAGGATGGTGTATTCAGTAAGTGCAGCATTATTGTCGCTGGGAGGATATTATTACTATTTTAATCAATTTGTTAGAAAAGTGGGACTAACTGAATAGAAATGGACTTAGGGAAGTGTTGTTATTTACCAAGTCACAAGAAAAGGTCAGCACGCTTATTTCTCTCTTTGACGATCGGCAGAGGACAGTTCCATAGAAACAGACACAAGGGAATGCTTTGCCAGCCAAAGAGCTTGCTTTCCTCTGCTCCCTTGTGTCATATGAGTTGTTGCCCATCCAAAGAAATCCAACCCAAGCTTCATATTCCAACAAACACATGACTTCGGATTCCCCAGCGGTCAGTGGGATGGCCAACTCAATGGTAAATCCAATCTACCCCTGGATTCGCTGTTAATTACAACTCAAAAGCAGATGGTGTCTAAATCTGGGCCCATCTGTTGCACATCTGTGGGACATTTTCCCCATGGAGAAGACTGAACCATGGCCAATTGGCTTTTGCTGTAAGAAAGACTGGACTTCTGCATTTAAGAAACCGTCTTATTGTTTGTCATGATAAGATTTTCTCTGATCTACACAACCACAGCAACGTTAGGTGAGATATCCAAGCAAGGAAAAGCCAGTGGAAATACCTCAGGAGGGCAGGCTGCCGCTAGCATCCAAGATGCTCCTACCTCCATTAAGAAAACATCTGAATCTGACTTGTCTGCTGCTTCGTAAGACACCCCCCCCCCGTCCTCTTGCCCCACCACACCCGTAATTCCAGCCACCAAGTGGCCTGAACGGAGAGACTATTCAATTAGATTTATTACTCATTACTTTACCTATCTCGTTAAAGAACTCACAAAGGAATCATTTCCCCTTCTTTGAAGAAAACAAAGTCTACTATCAGAACAGAGGACTGCACATCATGGTTCCTGTAGGAAACATCAGTGTGTCACTAGGGTCTGATCGGATGGAGACTTTAAATCTGCTGGTATCAGCCAATCAAGGACACGTCCCTTAACAGACAATAAAGCTGCCTCTTCTCAGTTACGTTTTCTCGGCAAATTTGCACCGGGCAGGGACCGATGCCTTTGACGGTGGATCTAATGAGAGATACTGTTGACTAGTGGTGATCCAGGCCTTTAAAACAGTGTGTAGTAAGTGGAACAGATGTGCATGTCAGCCAAATCTGACATCGGACAGCTGAAGACACAAGAGTAGCCTCCCACCCATGACAGCCTCCCACTTCCCCTGCGGCTCTGCTTTCGGCCTGAGGTCCCACCAATGCTAGGAATGTTCCTCAGCCCACGGGCAGAGCAGCCCGAATGTGCCCAGGGCTTAGCAACCCAGGGACAACTGTCCATGAAATAGGAGTAGAAGTAGGAGTCAGTGAAGCAATAACCTGCCTTCTCAGCCCGTACTGGGATGATTCCAAACTGCGATCTACACTGTTTCTCCAGGAATCCACAGTGGGACTGTGTCCAGTTGCCCACAATGCTAACCAGCTCTCTAGTTTCCTCTTCTTTGGCCTTTTTCCATTTATTGTCTAATTTCCTTTGCTCTCTCACTTCTGATTCCTGGGAATCATCTCAAACGAGCTACTTACACTTGGCGGTGTGGGGGAACAGGCTTGCATCAGCTCATGAGGCCAATTAGTAAACTTTTAGCAGTTTTGCATTTCAGCTGATATAACATTGATAGCTTAAAATGGGCCATGTTTTGAGTATCTACATTCTGGAAATTTACAAATGTTACCACTCAGGGCTTTTGTTTGCTTTTTTAGGAGAACCAGTTGTTAAGTATTTCTAAGCACACATAACATTGTCTTCATACACCTTATCTGGAGTTTGCTTTTGGGAACACCCAAAGTAAGAGCATGAGTAGCAAGTGCCCCAGTGGAACCAACACATGAACATTTATAGCAAAAGAATAAAAATTTACTGTGGCTATTACAAGCATTTCTCCATGGGCCAAAGGGTTAATGATTCTCGGTACACCTACTCAATGGAAGAGAATTTGTTAATGGATTTAGAGTTAAATGAGTAGGTAGAGAAACTAAAAGGAAAACAAATGCTAGGGGCTTTTGCCACTTGAAAGTCATTTCAGAAAAAAACATGGGAGAAAATATTGATGACTCTGGGTTTCCCAAAGAGTTATTAGGTAGAACACACAAAAGGAAAAACCAGAGGAGAAAAGAAATTGATAAAATGAACCAATGAAACAAAATCAAACCATAAAAACCTTTGCTCTTCAAGAGATATTGCCAAAAAATGCAGAAGAAGGGCATATATTGGGAGAAAACAGTTGAAAAATACATCTCATATATTGGTTGTATTCTATATAAATAAAGAACATTTATGATACAAAACAAGAACATAATAAACCAATTAAGAATGGAGAAAATATCTGCTTCCTGACTGACAGTGTTAAGTGTTGGTGAGAATTTGGGACAACTGGAATTCTTAAAGGTTGTTAATTGGAATGTGCAGTGACAATGGTAAACAGTTTGGTGACAATAAAGTGTGATCAAATCATGTAGCAGACATTTGAATTAAAAAATTCTAATAGTAAAAGATAATTTGCCATTAGTCTCCCTCAAAATATCCCCCTCATTTCAAACACTTATCCCATCATTCTTGCCACTTTCTGAAGCACTTCTGGAAGTCCTCTTTTGTGAGCATCATTAGTTGTGCTGTTGTCGCTACCTTGACTTCCTGAATTGATTTAAAAATTATCTTTCTTGATGATTTTTAAATTTTAAATTTCTGTAATTGCTGATTGACTCTTTGGCTAGCATTTGGAGGATCATTATTTAGTCCTACAACTGACACATTTTCCAATTTTTCATCATTTTACTTGCAAGCAAGTAAACAATTCCTCAGATGAACAGTGCTCTCTTTGACACGTCACCAAAACAAACTCATGCTGCAATCACACAGGACAGTGTTGGGAAGTATGAACACCTAAATGATTTTTTAAAGGAATTATTTTTCCCTTCTGTTTTTGAATTGTTTGTAACAGTTTCAAAAGATATGGTCACAGCTGCCTGAGTCATGTCTTCTTCTCTCACAGCATCACCTGAATCAATGATGGCAAACGTCTTAGAGGCTTCAATGATACAGACAACCCACTGCGGCATGCATGCCATAGGTTTGCTACCACTGACCTAGATTGTTTCCAAGGGCTCCCGATCTTGTGGCTGGCCTTTTAGGTGCATATGAAACCTGTCCTGGTGGATCTGCCAGCTGCTGCTGCTGCAGCTGTCGCCTTGCCAAGCAGACTTCTCTTCTCTCTTCCAAGTAGGCTTCTCAGCTCTTCCTGATGTACGATCTGTACCTGATGTCTGTGGACCACTTTGAGATATATCTGGAACTACCTTGCATAGAGCTGAATAGTCCTGCAGAGATCTGCTTCTTCATCTCCATGTCAATTTCTTGATGACTTAGTACCAGAGTCCCTTGAAAATCCTCCTCATCTTCTTCTACATTCCCAGCTCATCATTTACTTCTTTTAGTTGTGCTAATTCTTCTCCAATAAGTTTTGCTTGATGCATCTGTTGGCCCTTGATCATCTGCAGAAATTGGTCAGCTTTAAACCTGGCAGATGACCCTTAACAACAAATATAGAATTACCTTTCTGCTTTCATTGAGCCAGAAAAAGTGAAGCATCATCTAATATTAATTCTGGACCTGCCAGTGGAAAATTCAAGTTAAACCACTGTTTTCCTAATTTTCTAACTGTAATTGCATATAAATGATTTTTCATTTATAGAGTCAATCCTGGGCCTCTGATTCTCTGGATTATTAAACAGAATTAGTTCCAAACCCCAAACTCTCAAGCATTTCTTATGACTTGAATAGAGAAAATGTCACTGACACACGTATTTCCAGAAAGCTGCTGTAAAAACATGTGACGAACTTTACTAGTAACTCATCCTGGCATTCTCACCCTTTATTCTTCACCTAGCTGTTGTAAAATTGAGGATAATGCCACAGAGCTAAAATAGTCTCCTCACATAGATCAGTCAGGCAATGCTGAGCACAAAGCAAGCCTCCGTGCATCTAGCGGAAGATGGGCTCCATGTTTATTTCAGCGTGATGATGACTTTGGTGGGGAGCCAGAAGTCTCACAGCGTCAGAGCTGGTGAATAAAGTGAAGGAGGACACAGGGTCATGTTTCTATTTGACAGAAACTGTCATAAATTTTTGAGCTAACTCAGGACATTGAGACAACACAAGAAGACACTCACAAAAGTACTTTCAGAACTGCTTCGGAAAGTGGCAAGGATATTGGGATACGTGTGTTCAAAGAAGGGAGGAGAATGTTGTGGGGGTAATTAATGGCAATGTTTCTTTTACCATGATGATTTTTAATTCAAATACCCAATGTATTTTTTTTAATAATTCTTACATCTCATCCTAGGTATTTACCCAAGGGAAGTAAAACTTTTGCAGCTACTTTTGTATGTGAATATTCATAGCAATTTTACCCCAGATGTTCATCATCTGTAAATGGTCAAGCAAACTCCACAATACCCATACAGTGGAATTCTATGTATTAGTAAACAGGAATAAACTCTCCTTTTCTACAAAACATTCACATGACTACATGGATGGGTTTCAAAAGCATTAATGCTGTGTGAAGTTCAATATCATCAGTAATAAAACATACTAATATTACACATTCTGGGTATGCTACATGGAAAACTGCCCGTCACTATAATTTGTAAACAAACTTCAAAGCATGAGAAAACAGAAAACAAAGCCCAATCAGTCTAGACCAGGGGAGGCAAAGCCATGGCACACATGCTGCAGCGGCTGTTCGTCATCACTGAAAGCTCTAAAAGCTTCATCATCGCTGTCCTAGACTCTTCACAATTACCAAGGTCATAAAAAATATAGAAAGACCAAGGCTCCATCACAGATTAGAGGTAACTGAAGAGACACAGCAACTAATGCAGCATGGGGTTCTGCACTGCAGCAGAAAAGGAGATCGGTGGGAAGCCATGAAGTTTGGTAGGGCCTGTAGATTCATTCACAGCATTGAGTCAATGTCACTTCCTGTTCTGATCACTGCACTGTGGTTAAGCAAGTTGTTAACATTAGGTGAAACTAGGAGACGTGTACCTGGGAATTCTCTGTGCTAGTCTCCAGTTTGTCTATAATCTAAAGTTATCTTTAAGTTTCTAAAACAGTGTATTTTGGGTCTGAAACTATACTTCAATAAAACTGGTTTAGAAAATGTGTACTTGCTGGGCGTGGAGGCTCACACCTGTAATCCCAGCACTTGGGAGGCTGAGACAGGAGGATTGTTGCAAGTTCAAGACCAGCCAGGGCTACAAAGTGACCTCAAGTTCAGCCTGAACAGCATAGTGAGACCCTGTCTCAAAAAGACAAGGGCCAGGGATCTAGCTCAGTGGCCTAAATGCCTGCCTGGCAAGTGCAAAGTGGTGAGTTCAATCCTCGGTGCTCTAAAAACAAAAACAAAAACAAAAAAACAAAAAAAGAAAATGTGTACTTGTGTGATTCGCAGACTGACCTGGAGAGGCCGACGTTTCCTCCAGGTACAAGGGAGAGGTAACCTTGGACTCCACATCCTTCTTCTCTCTGTCATCATCCACTCTGGGTCATGCCTCAGTCAGATCCCAGTCTAATCTGTTAGGCATGCACACCATGCACACACACATATTCATTCTGCTTCTGATTTCATTGCAGAGGGGAAAGATTACAGCCCACAAGTATTTTCAAACTCCCACAGGATTATATTTCAAACATCTCATTCACCTCTGGCTTTCAGAAACCCCTTATCAATAAAACAGAAATGAGTAGATAGCTCTGGAGATGGTTACTGAGCTGGAGGCGGTGATGACAACGGACAGAGACAGGAGCGAGCTGGCAACTGTTTAGTCACTGGTACTCTAGGGGAAAAGCCCTGATTTATAAAGATTGCCAATTTCTAGCATGAAAAGATGACCATTGTGGCTGATTTGAAGCTACCATCATCATGACCAAGTTGGACAAGGAAGTAGGCGCTGAGTTCTTGTGAGCCAGGCCAAGCCATCACCAGCATCCCACCAGATACAGTCATCTTGGCTTGGGGATGGTCTGGACCTAGTACACTGAAAATTGGAAGAGAGGCTCCCAGAAATATCTGGAGGTGGAAAAGGCCTCAAGAGCCTAGAAGAGTCTAGATATCACCATCACAGAAGAGCCAAGAAGATAACTAGTTTAACTTCACAAGACGGTAAGCTGCGGACTTCTGCACCATCCAGGAGCCCCAGCCCCATATGGAAGGACCCTAAGTGCCTGGAGGGCCTCGGGGGCATTGCATTGGCAGCATGTGGCTCAGGCCTATAGGGCAGTTGGACCATGAGAAGACCCAACATCGCAGGACACCAAGACTAAAGAGTTTTAAGTGGGGATTTGAGAAGTATGGGGAATATATGCATCTGTGGACCAAATGATTGATTGCTTGTTGTTGTCTTCTAATTAGAGTTTGTTTCCATAACTTTAGGTTTCAGAGCCAGTAAGGATGCAACACACCCTTGTCTGTGCAGTAAGAGAAAAAAAATCCTACTCAGAGGAGGAAATATAGGCTGTAAATCATGTGAGACACTGACAGAGGCAGGTGTCATAAACCTGTTGTAGAAGTGACTTGGATCTGAGTTGTTTGAGCTGCCAAGATGAAGTTGCCTTTTGTTCCTTCCCTTTCTTTTCTTTTTGAGCATACTGGCCACTACAGCAACATTTTTACGCTCCAGCTAAAAATGTGTCCTTCTCAATTCAACATTGTTATTTAGGGTTTTCCGGAAGAAAGTCCATACTCGTTAAATGACTTAACTCAATGGTGAAGAATTTCAGCTGACACTGAATTCTCCACCAGTGTGGATGATTGGGTAGAGGAGAGAACAGCTTAATAAGACAACCTGAACATTCGCACCACGGGCAGTTTTCCCACTAGAGTACTTTGTGAGCGAAGAAAGGAGTTTTGTTCTGTATTTTTCATGTATCTAAGTACACTGGGAAGAATATAAGCAGCAGGCAACTTTTATTTTCCTTTTCTTGTGCTGGGGTCAAACCCAGAGCCTTGTGCATGTGGGACAGGTGCTCTACCACAAAGCTACATCCCCAGCACAACAGGCAAAGCTGGATGGCTATGGTGCTATGGCCTGCACGTCTGTGTCCCTCCCAAATTCATGGTACCAAGGTGATGATGTCAGGAGATGCGGCCTTTGGAGGTGAGGAGGTCATAAGGAAGGATCTTTCAAGAATGGGATTAGTGACAAAAAGGTTTGCAGAAAGCAGGAAACAATGGTGATTTGAGTAACATGGCTGGAAAAGAGTTCAGGCAGGTAGGGTGTTATGGTAAAAGGAGTCTGAGTCTGGAGTCACTGTAGCAGGGATCAGTAGAAGGCTGGGTGCGCAGTTTTTAATCCCAGCACAGACTCTGATCTCCCACTCCCTCAGCTGTGCTCGGAGGCACCCAGAGTAAATGGAGCAGTGTGAGGACACTGGCCAGGCATAGCCCCAAGGACATGGCTTGGTGAATTGTGGGGCTTTGGACAGGTTCACCACCAAGGGCAAGGTTGGCTCCTGGTCCAGACCTGTCCACGGACTGTGTGAGTGACAGATTTGGTAAACAGTCCAGGTTTTTTTTCCCTGCAATCTCATTCTCAGGGACAGAGTAGATTGAGTCGTTGCATGTATGTCAATCCCATCCCTGATGAAACTGCCTGAGTGCTCATCTACGACACAGAAGGGTGGAGCTCAGCCTCCAGAGGCCCTAAACAGCTTCTCCTGCTTGGGCAGAGGTGGAGA